>CAUYON010095913.1:0-27442 GCA_963573935.1 Arctocebus calabarensis
TGAAACTTTAAGAAATGAAATAGCTGAAAATGTTAACAAATGGAAAAATCTTCCATGCTCATGGCTGGGAAGAATCAACATTGTTAAAATGTCTATATTACCCAAAGCAATATATAATTTTAATGCAATTCCTATCAAAGCTCCATTGTCATATTTTTAAAGATCTCCAAAAAATAATACTTTGTTTTATATGGAATCAGGAAAAACCTCAAATAGCCAAGACATTGCTCAGAAATAAAAACAAAGCAGGAGGAATCACACTGCCAAACCTCAGACTATACTATAAATCGATAGTGATCAAAACAGCATGGTACTGGCACAAAAACAGAGATGTAGATGTATGGAACAGAATAGAGAACCAAGAGATTAACCCAGCTAGTTACCATTATTTAATTTTTGACAAGTCAATTAGAAACTTTCAGTGGGGAAAAGATTCCCTATTTAACAAAAGGTGTTGGGTGAACTGACTGGCAATCTGTAGAAGACTGAAACTGGACCTACTCCTTTCACTATTAACTAAGATAGACTCTCACTGGATTAGAGATTTAAACTTAAGACATGAAACCATAAAAATACTAGAAGAAAGTGCAGGGGAAACTCTTGAAGGAATCAATGTGAGCAAATATTATATGAGGAGTACTCCCCAGGCAATTGAAGCAGCATCAAAAATACACTACTGGGACCTGATCAAACTAAAAAGCTTCTGCACAGCCAAGAACACAGTAAGTAAATCAGGTAGACAGCTCTCAGAATGGGAGAAGATATTTGCAGGTTATGTCTCTCACAAAGGTTTAATAACCTGAATCCACAGAGAACCCAAATGTATTAGCAAGAAAAGAGCAAGTGATCCCATCTCAGGGTGGGCAAGGAATTTGAAGAGAAACTTCTCTGAAGAACACAGGTGCATGGCCTACAGACACATGAAAAAATGCTCGTCATCCTTAATCATCAGAGAGATGCATTTCAAAACTACTTTGAGATATTATCTACCTCCAGTAAGATTAGCCCACATAACAAAATCCCAAAACCAGAGATTCTGGCATGGATGTGGAGAAAAGGGAACACTTCTACACTGCTGGTGGGAATGCAAACTAATATGTTCCTTTTGGAAAGCTGTTTGGAGAACACTTAGAGATCTAAAAATAGACCTGCCATTCGATCCTTCAGTTCCTCTAGTAGGTATATATCCAGAAGAACAAAAATCACATTATAACAAAGATATTTGTACAAGAATGTTTATTGCCGCCCAATTCATAATTGCTAAGTCATGGAAGAAGCCAAAGTACCCATCAACCTATGAATGGATCAATAAATTGTGGTATATGAACACCATGGAATATTATGCAGTCTTAAATGAAGATGGAGACTTTACCTCTTTCATGTTTACATGGATTGCACTGGAACATATTCTTCTTAGCAACGTATCTCAAGAATGGAATTCCAATGTACTCAGCCTTAATATGAAATAAATTTATACCTTTCTTATGAAAGTTATAACCAAGTTATAGCCCAAGAAGAAGGGGAAAGAGGAGGGGGGGGAGGAAGGAGGATGGATGGAGGTAGAGTAATTGGTGGGACCACACCTATGGTGCATCTTACAAGAGTACATGTGAAATTTACTAGGTGTAGAATATAAATGTCTTAACACAATAAAAAATGCTGTGAAGGTATGTTAACCAGTTTGATAAAAATATTTAAAATTGTGTATAAAACCAGGACATTATACCCCCATGATTGCACTAGTGTACACAGCTATGCTTTAATAAAAAATGTTTTTTTTTAAAAAAAGGAAAAGCTCATATACTGGTAGTGGAAACATAAAGTAGTATGACCCTATATCAAATAAGGATTTAATATCCAGAATATATAAGGAACTCAAACAACTCAACAGCAAAAAATACAAATAATCTGATAATTATCTAATAATCTAAATTTTAAAATGGGAGAAAGACCTAAATAGGAAACATACAAATTGCCAACAGGCATGTGAAAAAAAAAAGCTCAATATGTTTCATATACCATGATATAACCATTATGTTCATAACATAATCATCTGAGAAATGCAAGTCAAACCACAATAGGACATTATCACATTCCAGTTATAGTAGCTATTATAGAAAAGACAAAAATAACAAATACTGGCAAGGACACATTCATTAAAAAGGAAATACTCATGTACTTGTGGTGAAAATGTAAAGTAGTATGACCCTACGTAACAGTATGAAGTTTTCTCAAAAAAACTAAACACAGAACTGCCATATAATGGAGTAATCCCACTGCTGGGTATATATTCAAAAAAATAGGAAATCAAAATGTTGAAGAGATGTCTGCCCTTACACATTTATTGCAACACTATTCCCAGTATAGAATCAACCTGAGTTGTCTATCACTAAATAACTGATAAAGAAAATATGATTATACATATATACACAATCAAATACTTAGCCATACAAAAGAATGAAATTATTCCATTTTGCATAGATACAGATGACACTGGGGTTGAATAAACCTGACACACAAAGACAAATATTATATATCATCTCTTGTATGTGGGAGGAATAAAGGTGGATCTCATGGAGGTAGAGAATAGAATTGTGGATACCAGAACCTGAAAAGGGAAAGGAAGAAGCTGGTTAATAGATCCAAAAATACTGTTAGACAGAAGGAATAATTTCTGGTGTTCGTTAATACAGTAGGGAAGTTACAGTTAACAATAACAGATCCAAAAATACTATTATACAGAAGGAATAATTTCTGGTGTTTGGTAATACAGTAGGGAAGTTACAGTTAACAATCATTTATTGCACATTTCAAAATAGCTAGAAAAGAAGTATTATAATTATCTAACACATAGAAAAGATAATTGATTGAGGTGATGTGTATCCCTATTACCTCGACTTGATTGTTACACATTGTGTGAGTTCATGTTTGTATGTGTATCATAAATATATAAATATTACAGGTATAAAGTAAATGATACAAACATGACTGTCTGCATACACTTTACAATCTTGACTTGAATGCCAAGCAGACAACAGGTATGGGTAGCTTTTTGGGTATTTTGAGACTTAGAGGATACAAAATTTTTTCTTTGTTTAATTAAACAATGAAAATTAGAAGAGAATCACAGAATTCAATCTATGATTACTGAAAAATCCCAAGGTATCTCATTGTGTGAATAGGTAATAAAGGGACGTTTTCCCAAGGAGAACTCTAGAGAATAGCTTATTGGTATCATCTCTCAGGACTTCAATATTTAAAAATTCCTCATAGAAAAAGATTCAATTCAGAGTTGGCACTTGAAAAACAATTGTTTACTTAGGCAAGAATACAGTAAAAGTTTAAAATGAAATTTACCACAAAGCTCAGTTTGGACAGCGCTGTAGGGAGAGATGGTTAAAAATCATTGAGACTCAATATTTAACTCCAAATTTAAAATCTACAGCTTAGATCTCTGGATCTCTACTGTATGTAGTCTGAGGTCTCCTCACCTCTAGCTCTCCACCTGAAGAGAAAACTCATCCTAGACCTCCAAGTAAAAAGGAAGAAACTGAAGTGAACAGATTAGAAGATCCCAAGGGGAACAAAATCTTCTAAAACCTGTCCTAGGAGAAACCAAAATCTTTATTTGTATAACCCACGGTCTACTTGGGAGTGGATATTTTTCTTTTACCCTTCTGTAAAATTCTCAGCCTTACAAGTCTTACTGTTGGACTGTTTGTGAGGTATTCATTATACATGCTGGGAGTCCCAAGAACCTGAAAGTATCATTGTCACTTGAGCTAGCTATCCCATCTCAGCTACAGAATCTCCTTGTCTTCTGATCATTAATTCTTTTCACCACTGGTGCTCTTTTCCCCTTTTACTATTCTTATGATCTTTTCTGGGTGATATCCGCTGGACTCACAGAGTACTATCTAAGTTGCAAAACAGAGTTTTCTGCAATTGGCCACCCATTATCTGGTGTGTGTAAAAGGAGCACAGTTTTGTGAGTATTCATGTTGAATGCATGCACTATAAGTACCAGTATTATAGTCTTTGGAGATGTTAACACTCTCTCTGGGGGTGAGAATGAGAAAGACAAGAATTAAAAATTGAAATTCTGTTCTTATGTCTACTAGAAGAACAACTACCAACGATCCTCTCTCTTCTACATGAATAATCATACCTTGTGTTTTCTTTGTCACAGGACAGATCACCTAGCTGGACTAGCAATGTGTGAAAACAAACTCATACATTTGCAATCTTTCACTTTCCCTACCTCAAGATGATCCTGCCTACTGCAGCTTGCTTTTGACTAGTTAGAAAGAAAATGAAAAGGAAAGAAAAAAAGATGATCTTGCCATGAGGACTGAATTTCTGCTCCGACATTTCTTTCATTCTAAGGCAGTGATTTTCAACCCAGTGTACCATGAAATGATCTTAGGTATGCCAGGAAAAATTTTAAAGATAATTTATTAAATTATTTTTCACAGAAGTTCAAAGCACAGTAAGTATATTCTTGTTTTTACTCTTTTTTTTTTTTGATCAACATAATTTAAGTGTGCCACAGAAGTTTAACTTTAGGTTCAAGTGTGTAGTGAGATAAAAATGGTTGAAAAACAGTATTGTAAGAGTAGTTCTATGCCTAGTACTTCAATACTTCCTAGAGTTATCAGACTCCATACGTGAGTCCCAGATATTTGCCCATGACTCTACTACATTCCCTAATTCTTTCTGATTATTTACTGATTAGATTTTATCCAGTCACCTTACTCCTTGTTTATTGGTGATATAAGCAAAGTATAGACTTTGAATAATGTTTCCAAGCAGGCTTCAGACTGTGAGACCAATGCCTGATTTCCTACTAATGCACCTCATTTAACTGATTGGATATTCTAAATCAAACTGCAGCATGAATGAGGTCAAATACTGTTTTGCCAGATTAGACTTTGCAACTATGCAGACAGGTGCTATGGCTGCATTTGGTATCCATGAAGGGCCTTACTTACCATAGTGTGTGGTGCTCCCTTTCTGGCTACTTCCTCACTTTCTTAGATACATGACAATGAGGTCCCTTTATGCCTTACTTTTTAGCACTGCCATCACCATCAAGGTTTGTTTCTCTGTCCTACAAATAATTTAGGGAAAGACAAGGACTATAGATTACAACATTATTGAAAGTAACCTCTTAGCATTTCCTTTCTTGCTTGAAAGAATAATAGAGAATCCATAGGAAACAAAATACAAATTTGACTATTGGCCTTTGATATGTGATGAAATTAAAGGTAAAATCTGTGTAATAAGTAGCTTAGAAAATAAAAGAAAATTCTAGCTTTCTACTAAAGGGAGAATTATTCACATTTTCTCCAATCCATATATTTATATCCTTTTTCCTCAGTTCAGACAAATGTAATTTTCTATGAAGACTTTTTGATATTATCCAAGCAATTGTTGAACAATGTCTCTATGGTTGATAGCACCCTGCCAGCAAGGATCACCAAGAAAGCATATCCTGCCTTTTCTCTATCTACCAACCAAACTGCCTCAGTGGGAATATAGGGGTGGAGAAATTATAAAATCAAGAGTCTTAGATATTTACAAAAACTTTTAAGATCAAATTCATTTGTTCTTCTGATGCAACAAATAATTTTCTGTATTTGGTATTCCATCATTCAACATTTAATTGCTCTATTTATGCCAATCTGTAGACAGGAGTAAATATCAATGGGCAAAGAAAACCAAACCTATGTGACTGAATTTATCTTGCTGGGCCTTTCTTCAGATCAGCAGACCCAGATACTGCTTTTTGTGATATTTCTCATCATTTACTTGCTGACTGTGTTTGGGAATCTGCTCATCATACTCCTAATTCATTTTGACTCTCAACTTCACACACCAATGTACTTCTTACTTAAAAATCTGTCATTTACTGATCTTTGCTTCTCTACAACTATTGTTCCCCAGTTGCTATTCCATTTGCTGGTCATGAAAAAGACCATTTCTTTCACAAGGTGCTTGATTCAGATGGTTTTTTTCCTAATAATGGGTTGTACAGAGAGTTCACTTCTAGCAACAATGTCCTATGACCGCTATGTGGCTGTCTGCAAACCCCTGCACTATTCCACCCTCATGTCCCAGACAGTTTGTGCTCAACTAGTCATAGGGTCATGGGCTAGTGGAGTATTTGTTTCCTTAGTAGATACCACATTCACTTTATGTCTTCCATACCATGGACAGAATATAATTAATCATTATTTTTGTGAGCCTCCTGCTCTCTTAAAGCTGTCCTCAGCAGATACCTACAGTGCAGAAATGGCCATCTTTACAATGGGTGTGGTCATCCTTCTAGGTCCTGTCTCTCTTATCCTTTTCTCCTACTGGAATATTTTCTCCACTGTGATTCAAATACAGTCAGGGAAAGGGAGACTCAAGGCCTTCTCTACCTGTGGTTCCCATTTTATTGTTGTTTTCTTCTTCTATGGGTCAACAATATTTACCTACATGCAGCCTAATTCAAAGAAAATGAATGAGGGGGATAAGGTTATCTCGGTGTTCTACTCAGTCATAACATCCATGATGAACCCTTTCATTTATAGCCTAAGGAATAAGGATGTGAAAGAGGCATTTAGGAAAGTATTTGGAAGGTAGAGCCTCTGAGAAGAAGGGATCTTTATATTGGTATGTAATCAGGGAGATAGAGGCATTCCTGTGTTTCAGATTTTTAACATCTTTTTCCCCCAAACCATCTCTAATCTGAGACATCAACAAAGATCATACAGGAAGTCCTGCATCCTCAGGAATGCTTTCTGGTTTGTCTAATGTAGTCTTGTTCAAGCTTTTTTTCTATGGTTGCAGATTTCTTCACTTAGAGCTTAAAGGTAGAATACTAAAGAAAAATTTTAACAGTAAGCAAGGTCTTTATTTATATGGCCATTAGTGCATCAAATCCATTTTCAACCAAGGATATGATATTTGCTTTTGGCTGTAAACTCCACAGCTGCCTGCTAGACTTATCTCTTGCCATTCACCCATAGCTATCCAGTGTCTTGAAATCCTAGCAATTGTTAATACACTAGATTCCCCAATTTCCAGTGATAAAAGTCAATACTTTCTTCTCATGAAGCTATGATACTGCAAACATTCCTTGGAGTTCCAAACCTTTACTCCTATAGTCAATTTAACCGTGCATGGGCAAGCTCTTGGACTACGCAACAAAATGTAGGATCTCATACTCCATCAAACATCTTTGATATCTCACACAATCCCTCCTTCCACCAATAATTGCTGGTATGAGGGAAATGGACCAGAAGCAACTTTCTTACATCAGAACTGTCATAGCATTAGACAGAAATGTTGGGGCACACTGGAAGTCTCAGCTACTTAGATGACCAAGGCAGAAGGATTGTTTGACCCTAGAGTCAAACTTACAATGAACTATGATCACACTACTGTACTCCATCCTAGGCAACAGAGTGAAACCCCATCTCTTTTAGAAAAAATGAAATGAAATGAAATGGAACTATCATGTCATTACCCCCCATGACACCAATACCCCACAGCTGCCTCCTCCAAAACATACTCTCTTCTCTTCTGCAGGTCTAATTTTGCCAGTATCTTAGTTCTCTGTGAGAAGTGGAATAGAATGACAGCCAATTGAAAAGCAATCCTGGAGTTTTTTCTGTGGGATGGGTTGGCCAAGTTAGTCCTTTCTGTCCACTGTCATGGAATTCTGTTGAGGCAGAAGCACCATCAGTGACATGTCTATAGCTACTCACTGGTGTTCTGCATGTGCCCTACTCCTCCTTTAGAAGAAAATCCACTACTGTCCCACTTCCCATACATAACTAAAAGTTTAACTCTAGGTATCAAGTGAAGTACAGCTAACATTTCATTGGTATATAGGAATACCAACTACCTCCCCTTATTGCAGGGCCTGAGCCATGAAAATGTAGCTGGGGACCACCCCAGTACTGCCCATTCTCCCATAATGATTCTGCATTTCTCCTGGACGAAGGCCCATGACATAAACATATGCCATTATTTCGTATTTCCTTTTCTGTCCAGACTTACATCCGTGTGCTATGGAGCCCTTTGCAGAAATTCTTTTCATATAAAAAATAGTGCTGCTAATCCGAACAAAACCACTCTTCACAAACTGGGAAAGGTATTCAAGCACTTTATTGTTTTCCTGTGAGTAATTTAAATTTTTTGTGTGTTGTTTTTTGTAGAGACAGAGTCTTATTTTATCGCCCTTGGTAGAGTGCTGTGGCATCACACATCTCACAGCAACCTCCAACTCCTGGGCTTAGGCGATTCTCTTGCCTCAACCTCCTGAGTAGCTGGGACTATAGGTGTCCACCACAACACCCAGCTATTTTTCTGTTTTGCAATTCAGCTGAAGCCAGGTTTGAACCTGCCACCTTTGGTATATGGGGTCGGCGCCCTACTCGATGAGCCACAGGCGCCGTCCCCAGTAATTTAAATTTGGGATTCACCTCTTTATGATTTCCTCTTAATTTATCTACAAACAAAGGAATTAGGAGTAAAGGATGACACGATCCAGAGAAAATGTGTAAGCCCTGATGAAAATGAAACTTACCACATAGATTTCTGGTTGCTACAGCTTCAATGCACATGGCCAGTCTTTACTATTCAATACTGTTCATTCTGTGCGATGATGTCCTGGCTGGATTGAATATATTGTGTGTAGAATGATTCTGCATGGAGGAAATAATGTGTGCCATAATAGATTTATAATATGCATGAGATATGTACTTTTGTCAGATTATGTGAACTAATACATATGATCCAATACAGGGAAATAGACCTTTCGTGAAATTGACCTTCTGCTT
Organism: Arctocebus calabarensis; assembly: GCA_963573935.1. Lineage (NCBI taxonomy): Eukaryota > Metazoa > Chordata > Mammalia > Primates > Lorisidae > Arctocebus > Arctocebus calabarensis. The sequence continues at coordinate 8,835 of CAUYON010095913.1, forward strand.
TCATCAAACACTGAACTATCTCTAAATGATGGGTAATGAGAGAAAGTCAAACTTTAGAATTTTAAAACTGCAGGTTTAAAACTGCGTTGAAATCATAAAAGTTCTAGAAGAAAAATATAGGAGTAACTCTTCTAGGAATTCAGCTAGGAAAAGAATTTATGACTAAGACCACAAACACACATATAGCAACAACAAAAAATAAATAAATGCTACTTAATTAAACTAAAAAGTTTCTGCACAGCACAGGAAATCATCAACAGAGTAAATAGACAACCTACAGAATGGGAGAAAATTTTCACAAACTATGCATCTGATAAAGGATTAATATCCAGAATCTACAAAGAACTAAAAAAAAAATCAGTAAAAATTTCAAAACATGAGGAAAAAACCACAAACATATTTTTCCAAGAGACGATGCACAAACGGCCAACAAACATATGAAAAAGGCTAAACATCACTAATCATTAGGAAAATTCAAATTTAAACCACAATAGGATACTGCCTTACCCTCTCAGGATGGCCATTATTAAAGTAAAAAACAAGTAGATGTTGATGCAGATGTGGTGAAAAGAAATGCTCATACATTTTTGGTGGGAATGGAAATTAGTACAATCTGTAGGGAAAACAGTATGGAGATTCCTTAAAGCAATAAAAATATACCTAGTATTTAATCTAGCAATCCCACCGCTGGGTACCGACCCAAAGTAAAAGAAGTCATTACATCATAAAGGCTTCTGCCTCTGGATGTTTTTCATAGTGTAATTCACAATAGCAAAGATATGAAATCAACCTAAGTCTCCATCAACTAGTGGATTTAAAAACATATATGTGTACATATATATACACATACAAGCACCATGGACTACTTCTTAACCATAAAAACGAATGAAATAATGTCTTTTTCAGCAACTTGGACAGAACTGGAGACCATTGTCCTAAATGAAGTACCCTGGGAATAGAAAAACAAATGCCACATATTCTCACTTATAGGGTGTACATGGTCATAGAGTAATGTAATGAACATCAGAAATTAAGAATGGTAGGTGGTGAGGGGTAGAAAATTACCTATCCCTATTATGGTGATAGATGCACGAAAAGCCCTGACTTTAGCATTATACGATTCATCCATGTAACAAGAACATTTGTATCCTTTAATATTTTGAAATGAAAATTATTTTAAAAGATAAAATATTAGGAACATAAAAAGTAAATAAAATTAAATAGGTAATTAACAGATAAAAAATTACCTAGAATACAAAGTACACTATTCTGGTGATGGTAGGAACACTGAAAGCCCTCACATCATCAATATACAATTCATCCATGTAACAAAAACTACTTGTACCACCAAATCCATTTCAATCAATAAATAAATAAATAAAGTGAGATTTATTTTTTGAAGTTAAAATACCAGTCTAATAAATCAAAGGCTGAAAATATGCTTCAAATGTGTGAATTGATGTATATTGGTATTTTTTTTATAATTTTATTGAATCATAATTCTGTACATTGGTGCAATCATAGCGCACGATTCATATACATTCAGAAATATTTTGATTGTACTGTTACAGATAGCCTTCATGGTATTTTCTTGATCACTATATAAAGACATTGATACTCTATATTTAATAAGTTTCACCAGTACCCTGCTAAGATGCACCGTAGGTGTGATCCCACTAATTGCCCTCCCTCCATCCATCCTCCTCTCTACCCTCCCCTCCCTTTCCCTTTTCCCTGTATTCTTGTGCTATAATTGGGTTTTGAGAGAAAAGGTTTTTTTGTTGTTTTTTTTTTTAACAGAATCTTATTTTGTCACCCTCAGGACAGTGCCGTGGTGTCATCATAGCTCACAGCACCTCAAACTATTGGGCTCAAGCAGTCCTTTTGCCTCAGCCTTCCAAGTAGCTGAGACTACAGGCACACACCACAACGCCCAACTACTTTTTTAGAGATGGGGTCTCACTCTTGCTCAAGCTAGTCTAGAAACCCTGAGCTCTCAGCCAATACCACCCACCTCAGCCTTCCAGAGTGCTAGGATTACAGGTGTGAGGCACTGTGCTAGGCCAAGAAAAAAGATTTTTATCACATTTTCTGATTTCAACACTAGCAATTGGTTGTAGGTCCCAACAAACTATTATGTATCCAAAAGCCCCAGAAGCATTCTGGGATTCCACTGGGGGCTTCTCATGATTTAGTGTGCACCAAGGCCTTGCTAAAAATACAAGGGTCACCATGACATTGGTGTGATATAGTGTATATGAGGAGTTTGTTATATTATTCTCTCTACCTTAATTTTTGGGGGGAGACAGTCTCATCTATCACCGTGGGGAGAGTGCTACGGCATCATAGCTCACAGCAACCTCAAACTCTTGGGCTCAAGCAAACCTTTTGCTCCTCAGCCTCCCAAATAGCTAGGACTACAGGCGCCCCCCACGATGCCCAGCTAGTTTTTCTATTTTTCTTAGAGACAGGGTTTCACTCTTGCTCAGGCTGATCTTAAACTCCTGAGCTCAAGTAATCCACCCATCTCTATTCTCTCTACTTTTATATATGTTTGAAATTTTCTATTACAAAATGTTTTTTGCTTTTTTATCTTAATTTTTATCACAGAAGATTTTTAATTAAAAACAAAACAAAACAAAACGTATATTTTTAAAGGCAGGCAGCAGACTCCAGCCCCAAGAAATTCTCAATCTGTAGATCAGGGTGGAAACAGGGAAACAGGGATCTCTTTTAGTGTTCTATATGGTTAGAAGAATAAAACATTTACTTCAGATTCATTATGTGCTAGACCCACGGCAAGTGCTTTGTAAATAGTAGTAAATATAATCTCATGCCTGGTTATAATTATTACACCCATTTTACAGATGAGGAAACTGAGGCATAGAGCAATTTTTTTTTTTTTTCTCCAGCTGACAACTAGCAAGTGCACAGTTCAGGATTTGCACTCAAGCAACCAGGCTGAGAATCCAGGCTCCACATTTTATTTCCTCTGCTTCTTATAGTTTTAGAAGTGATTGCTGCTGGCATTCCAGTTAACTTCTTTTAAACTTTTAAAAAATGATCTAGTTTTCATTTTTGCCTATATCTGCATAAAGATAGTGGGAAGGACAGACAAGACATTCAGAATGGGGACTAGCTGGGGTGGGAGGACAGGACACTTTTTCATACATTTTTTGGAACTATATGAATGTATTTCCCACTCAAAAAATTAATACATCGATTTTGTTTTAAGAGAGAAATGACACTTAAAGAATACATGTCTAACTTTCTGGCTGTATGTTCTCATAGACAAAACTGGTATCCTGGCTCAGTGCAGTTTTGCCACTATCAAGACGACTGGGCCTTGGTTTCCTCATCTGTAAAATGAGGAAGGGAAAGGGCAGAGACACGTACCCACAGAGGGACTGCTGGACCACATTTTTAAAAATGGGTCTGGCAAACAGCTGTTCTCTCAAGATTTCTCATGCTGTTTTCTGTTCATTTCTGGTTAACATCCTACCACCTTTAATCAGGGCCCTAAGGCAGCTTTGGATAAAAAGATAAAAGAAAGATAAACAAGCATAAGAATGGGGAGACATCTGGCTGCCAAGACAAAAAGGGAAAGAAGATGAAATATATGGTTCCCACTGAAATGCCCAACACTTTCTGCAGCCAAGCAAAGCTACATGTTACCTCTTCTGAGTTTCCTACTCAGCATCTGGTATCTTATACCTTTATTGTCATACTTCTCAGATTGTACAAGAACTATTCTCCTATCTCACCTATTTGACTGATTCCTTGATGGTTTCTATGTCCTCTCTGTTGGTCCAATCATTCATTCACCAGTAAACATTAATATAGTTTCTACTAAGTGCCACCATTACTCTAGGAGCTGGGCTCAAGGTAGCTGTGAACTAGACAGCCCCCTCCCTGCCCTTGGAGGATTTATATTCTAATGGGAAGTCTGGCATTCATAAATTATATAATTACCAACTGTGATGGGTGCTTAAGTAGGAAAAGTCTCAGGATGGCAGTTTATAACTGGGAGTCTGACCTAGTTATGGAAGGCTTCCTGGAGGAAAAGACATTCCACCTGACAGGAGGAGCAGGCATCACCAGAACAAAGAGAGTGGGAGGGGATTCTGGGTATGTAGGAGCAGAGCTGCCTGGGTCTCATTATGGGAGGAGCTGAGACTTGGAGGTGGAGGGGATAAGATAAGTCAGGTTTGGCAGTAGGGACGTTAGTCTTGGGTGATGTTATCAGATTTGGAAAGACCTCACTGGCTGCAATGTGGAGAACAGATTGAGGGAGAGCAAGAGTTACCGACAGGAGACCCCTTAGAAATGATGTCCATGTCAACTAATTCCCAGGGGATTTAACCTGGCGATCCCAGGTACCCCAGAATATTCCAGAGCATCCCAGTGGGTACCATCCCGAAGAGGTACTTTCTTGACCCTAAAAATACTCACACACCACCCCTCTCGCCCCTTCCCAGTCCCTCTCCACCCACCTTTCCCTGCTTTGCTTTTTTCCGTTGGTTCTCAGTAAAAGCACTGAGTGCAAGTGTGAGTCAGTAAGACCTTGTGATATTAGAACAGGTAATATCTGTTCTGTGGACTGGACCCAGGTTGGCCCTCCCAAAGATACTAGCATTTCATAAAAGCGCTCAGCTCATCCCAAAATATAAGGACTCAAAGTTCAAGGCCAGGAGGTAGGTAACCTCCCGAAGTATCTGAAGGCCAAGCTGACGGGGAGAGGTCTCTATTTGGCTGAGGAGGACAAAGAAGTAAAATGACTCTGTAGACACCAGGGTCTGTGAGACCCAGGCAGCAGGGGGAGGAGTGAATTCACCAAAGTGCTCAATTTCCTCAGCCACACGCACCTATGGGTTGTCAAACAGATGAAGATGATGATGATGGCGTCAATAATAATAATGTTGAACATCACTGTAAGGCACTGTTTACCAGATGCTGTTCTGAGTTCTTTATACATCAATGCCTTAACCCTTACAATAACCTCATGAGGCAACTATGTGGTTATCTCCATTTTACAGAAGGAGAAGTTGAGGCACAGAGAAGCTAGGCAACTCACCAAGGTGACAAGGCTTGGAAATAGCTGAGCAAGAATTGGAGCAGATCCTGGGCATAAGTCAGAGCAAAATACCTCACCCTCAGTCTGCCATCCAGCCAAATGTGCTCCAAAGGTTTCTGGTCCCAAAGCCAGGGCTGGGCTATCCCAGCCCTGTCCTCTTGTTTCATGAAATTCCATTCAGACCACGTTTGCCTTCATGCCTCAGAGGAAGGGTAGTGGCTAGAGTCTGGGCCCCAGAGTCTCACTGTCTTCCCAGCTGTGTAACCTTGAACAAGTTGCTTGAGCCGTCTGTACTTCAGTTTCCTGACCTGTAAAGTGAAATGGTGATTGTGTCTACCTTCTAGTATTGTTATGAGGAGTTGATACGTGCAAAGAGCTTAGCATAAGCCTTATCTCATAGTAAACACTCAATGAAAATAGCTATTGGTATGAGGGGATGACTTTGTACATGGTGATCCCTCTCCTTAGAATGCCTTTCCCCCTCCTCTGCCTGTCTTCATCCTGCTCATCTTCCCAGGATCACATCAAAAGCACCTATTCTAGGAAGTCTTCTCTGTCTCCCTCCTCTTCCTTATAGAGAAATTAATGACATGGTCGAGTTTATTGAAGGGATTTTTTTTTTTTGAGACAGAATCTCACTATGAAACCCTTGGTAGAGTGCTGTGGCATCACAGCTCACAGCAACCTCAAACTATAGGGCTCAAGTGATTCTCTTGCCTCAGCCTCCCAAGTAGCTGGGACTTCAGGTGCCCGCCACAATGCCCGGTTATTTTTATTTTTATTTTTTTTGCAGTTGTCATTTTTGTTTAGCAGGCCCAGGCCTATTCGAACCTGCCAGCCTGAGGGTATGTGGCCGGCACCCTACCTATTGGCACCGCCTGAAAGGATTTGTTGACAAAGATGTGGGCAGGGTATGGGACACCTACAAAAGACAGTATGATCACCTGGGCATAGCAACAGCAGGGAGCTCACTACCTTATCCTTGAAGCAGACAGGGAGGCAGAGGCTTCCAGAACCTATGCAGAGCTAGTGCCCTGGCTGGGAGAGAGGCCTGACTGAAACCACGGCTCTTGAATGCACGGTGCGCCCACCAGGAGAGGCTGGGAGATGAAGGCCATGACCTCCCTCTCCTCCCACCCTGGGCACCACTCTAGGCCCCTGACCGGCCAGACCCACTCAGCAGCAGAGAGCAAGGGAGCCTAGAGATGTAGCTTCCCAGGTGCTGAGAAGCTGATAGGGATCTGCAGAGGACACCATGTGACACCCATATCACCCGGTCATACTGCTGGTTAATGGCAGAGCCAGAATTTGAATTCAATTTGTCTGACTCTAGCACGTACCAGGACAGCTGCAGATGGAGAATGAGGTCTAACACCCACTTTAGAGACGGGGGATACACCCCAACACTGACATGTCACAGTGACTGAGTCACTGCAGGACAGCTGCAGATGGAGAGTGAGGTCTAATGCCCACTTTAGAGACAGGGGACACACCCCAACACTGACACGTCACAGTGACTGAGTCTAATTGCATGCTCCTCAGCCTCTGCCTTTGGGTCCCTTCCAGAACTTTCTTGACCTTATCTGCTTTTTGGTGATAGGGGTGCCATAATAGTTAAGCAAGCACAGGCTTCGTAGTCAGGCAGGTTAAGGTTCAAATCCCAGCTCAGCTATTTCTTTCTTTTTTTTTTTTTTTTAATTTATTGTTGGGGATTCATTGAGGGTACAAGAAACCAGGTTACACTGATTGCATTTGTAACGCTATTTCTTAACTAAGCAATGAGGGATAAATGACATCACCTTCTGAGCCTCGATCACCACATCTGTGCAAAAGAGCTAATCCTTTTTCAAACAACAAAGGGCGAGAGTCCTGGGAGAGGCGATCAGTCCCCCCAGGACCTAGTGCTTACTAGTACTCTGTGTGCCAGGGCGACTCGGTTGCAGTTTTCAGCCCCACTCAACCTTGACCTCTATTCGCCCTCTGCTTCCAGCCAACCACCCTGCTCCTCGACCTTGCCAGAACCCTCCCCCCTTTCCAAAGGATCAAAGTCAAAGAAATTAAAAGCCCAGCAGGATCCCTTAGGACTCAGCCAGCTTAGCAACCTAGGCAATTAAGAAACCTCCCAGATTTGAGTTCTGAGCAAATCCCATCTTAAAAAGAGTCCCCAATTTTAAACTCATCTGAGGAATTAAATCTGGTGCCCTGTAAAGGTTTGTTGTTTTGTTTTGTTTTGTTTTGTTTTGTTTTGTTTTGTTTGAGACAGAGCCTCAAGCTGTCACCCTGGATAGAGTGTCGTGGCATCACAGCTCACAGCAACCTCCAATTCCTGGGCTCAAGCGATTCTCCTGCCTCCGCCTCCCAAGTATCTGGGACTACAGGCGCCCGCCACAACCCCCGGCCATTATTGTTTTGTTTTTTTATAAAGTCCTTTGAATTGTTGAGAGATAATAGTCATCAGTATGTGCATCTTAGACAGGACCGGCCAATCCTCTCAAAGGCTTCAAAGTCGATGCCCTGTTCCCCAGACAAATACAAACTGAGGGGCATTCTAGCAGACAATTGGTCTAACTCTTCAAAAATGCCAAGGTCATGAATGACTGGAGTGTGGAGAAGCCTGAGCAAAAATTCTAGATAAAAAGGGAACCAAAATATAAACAAATAAAAATCAATTGAAAGCACTTGGTGATCATTTTTTTTAAAAAGGGGTGGCAGGAGAGGAGTATTTACTATGCAAAAATTTACCAGAAAAATTTCCCATGTCCTGGGGGTTAGATCATAGTATCGTAGTAAGTCTAAATATCTTGGATTTGATAATTATGCTGAGTTATGTAAGAGAATGCCCGCCCTTGTCTCAGGAGGTAAGCTCAGGTAAAGAGAGGCATCATGTTTGTAACTACACAAATGATTCGGGGAAAAAAAATGATATGCATGTTTATGTGTGGAAAGAGAAATGACAAAGCAAAGGGGACAAAGTATATGCAACTCCTTCGAACTATTCTTGCAACTTTTTTGTAAAAGTGACGTTATTTCAGTGAGAAGATGTTTTTGTTGCAGATTCCTAGGTTACCGACCTGTGGGGAACCCAAGTCACTGAACTTTTGGAGCTGCCCCGAATCTGCAGTTTTAGCGAGCTCTGCAGGGAATGTTGGCACACAGGAAGCCCGAGTGATTCTAGCTCTGCAGAGGCACGCTGGGCTCTGTTCCTGACCATAAGACAGGCGCATAGCCCCTGTGGGTTTTATACTCTGTTCCCCGCCGTTCCAGGTGAGGACAGGCACTATGGCAGGTTTTGCAAACCAACAGCCCCACAGGCTCCTCCAGATTTTTGCCCACTTTTAACCCATTCATAACTATAGGACTTAAAATACAATTTGCTAAGGACAATCTTCTTGGGAAGGGAAATGGGAAGAAAACCAAGGGTGAAGAAGAAGGCGGCAAAAACAGGATCAAAGGGGACCCCGGAAGCCCAGAGGGCTCCTGTGTGTGTATTCATCAGAGGTAATGATGACGCCATGGGGCTTTCACGCTCCTCCTTAGTCCTTTTTATTTGGGGATATCGGCAGCAGTGGCCATTTCTCAATACTGTTGAGAATACCGTCCCTCCTGTTCGGAGGCACCAACAGCTCTACTTGGCATTGATGTTCAAATACACCCACCAGGGGCAGTTGGGTTGGAGGGAGGCGCTGTCTCACCAAGACAGGGCTACTTTGCTCAAACAGAGCTTTGGAAAAAGTGACAGCACTGCCACAGGGCAATTAGTAGAAAAATATCTCAACCAGAGGTACAATACAGCTCAGCCAGAGGCTTGCAAACCACTTTGACCAGGCCCCACAATAAGGAAGACATTTGCATCACAATCCAGTTCCCACGCTGTGATAAACAGCAAATGCTTTATTTCCTTTTTTAGGAGGACCGGATTGCTCCAGCTGCAGGGAATGTTGTCCTCAGAGAGCCTTCAGCTGTGAGCCCCTGGGCTGGGCCCTGCCCCTCCTGCGGAGGTCCACCTTGCCCAAGGTCATGCCAATTTTCTGGGGTGGCTCAAGTCTGGTGATTGATTGACGGGGGCGGTACAAAGGTCTGGCTATCTGGGCCCAACTCCAGACAATTCTGAAGAGCTGTCCTAATTTCCAGGTTCCCTGCACCCTGGGTCAGTTTCTCCCCTGCTTCCTTCTGCTCTTTTCCCAGGAGCTAATCTGCAGTGTGCTCCCTCCTCTGTCTCCTGAATGCCTGCTGGGGAACCTCACACTTATGAGGAGGTAAGCTCAGGAGGTAAGCTCAGCAAAACACATAAGCAAAACAAGAGTTTCGCAAACAGTATTTATTCTTTCTGCTATACATTCATGTTAACTATACTATTTCACTTATTTTAATGTTGGTTATGACCACTCAGTGGATTTCATGACTCACTCAGCCATGGATTTGAGAACACCAGCCTAGGCAATGCCCATGGAGCATGAAGAATGGTCACTGTGTCCTTTGGGATGTCTCTGGCCACAAGTAACATGTAATAAATAATAAGGCTTAATTTTTGACATAACAACAGATTTGGCAATAAGAGGTTGCAGGGTTAGTTCATGACTCAATAGCTTTAGGAAGGACCTAGGTTCTTTCCATTTTTCCTCTGACATCCTTGTCACAAGATGGCTGCCACTGCCACTGCCACTGCCACTGCCAGGCATCATGCACTCCTACAACCACCTCCAAAGGAAGCAGGGGTGCAAAGCATCTCTTTAAACATTTCTTTTAATTCAGAAAAAATACAAATTTTGCAGAAGCCCCAAGAGCAGAGTTCTCCTTATGTCTCATTGGTCAAAAGTGGGCCATTATTCACATGTAAATCAATCTCTGCCACCCTATGCCTAAGGTTCCATTAGCAAAAACAAAAAGGTGAATGAATGTTGGTAAAGTCTGTACAGTCAACGTCAGATATCCCATTCAGTTCTTATTTCCTTCTAGGGTCCCATATCAAAGACCCTGAGGCAAGGGCAGAGTTGTTGATCTAAGACAGATTCACAGCAATTATACCATCATTCAGCATCCCAGATCCATGACAGACATCACTAGTCAATTACAGCAAGCAGGAATGCAGTTTCACAAGGTATCAACAAAGTACTCCATGTACCCATTACCAACTCATTAGAATTAGAACCTGAGATAAAATCTTGTTCCTGCCCTGACCTCTATACCAGCAGATAACAAAGGAAACTGATAGAAGTGAGCTTTGACTAATTATTGCTCTGTACTTTCCAAACACTCTCTGACTCATGCTACCCATGCTTCCCTTCTCTTTTGGAATGTTTCCTCCTCCTTTCTACTTATCTAAATCCCACCTATCATTCAAAGAGGTCCAACTTAAACCCAACTCCTCCATGAAGTCTCTTCGAGCTATCTTGACCTTATATGAAATTATTCACTGAACCTGTTGACCAAACTTAACATCACTCCAAATGGGATAACCAGACACTGGGTGCTTCCTGATGTGATATAGGCAAGTATCCCTATACATAATATACTTGACAACAGTCCAGTGTGAGTCTAATCCAGCCTGCAGTTCAACTACCAGTTTACAAGGAATAGTGCTAACAATAAACAGCACATGCACATGGGATGTAATTAGCAAAACTCTATAATGTCTATAATATTGGAAACTAAAGGACCAAGACTGATGGTTTTCAGAAAATAAATGGCATTTTTAAGAGAGGAAAATTTTTGTAGCTGTGTATCAATTATCTATTTGCCACAATAAAACTATGCAATAAACCGGGCAGCGCCTGTGGCTCGAAGGAGTAGGGTGCTGGCCCCATATGCTGGAGGTGACGGGTTCAAACCCAGCCCCGGCCAAAATCTGCAAAAAACCCAAAAAACTATGTAATAAATTACACTGGAATTTTATGATTACATAAAAGGCCATGACTCTTTTGGTCTGGGTCAAGTTCAGCTGATCTGTGCTAGACTTGTATATACTGTTAGATAATTGCAAAACCGCATCTCCCTATCCCAATTACCCACTGAAAATTTCAAACTTATGGCCTGCCCTCAATGGCTCTTCTCGCCAGAGCAGTAACATCTTTTTGGCTATTCTACCATCCTGTCACCTCCTCTAACCGAACCTATATAAGGTGCATTTGTCATTTGCTCTCTCTCTTTTCTCTCTCTGCCCCTCTGTCCCCCAAATCTATCTATCTATCTCTCCTCTCTCATCCCCCTTCTCTTTCCCTCTCTCTCTCTTTCTTTCTCTCCCCCCCACCCCCCACCCCCGTCTTTTCCCTCCTCCTCAATGCTGCTCTGCAGCATCCCCGGCCAATAAAGACCTTTCGTACAAGCCTTGATAGTCTGTAATATCTCTGCCAGTTGAGTGCCCCCCTTTCATATGCTCTATGGTCAGCTGGCTGGTCAGAGTGAATGGGCTGGTATAGAATGTCCTCACCTGGGATAACTTTCCTCCACACGGCCTTTCAACCCACAGATAGCTGCTTTCCTGGCTGAGGCAGTGGTCCAAGAGAACATGTGGAACAAGTCATATCAAGGCCTGGACCCAGAAATAACTCAGCTTCACTTCTTTAGCATCATATTAGCCCAAGCAAGTCCCCTGACTGAGCCCAGACTCAAGGTTGGAAAGAGCCTCCTTTCTCAACAAGAAAACCTACAAGGTCACCTTTCCAAGGGTATAGAGACAGGAAAGAGGACTTTTTTTTTTTTTTCTGAAACTCTCAAGCTATCACCCTCAAACTGTTGGGCTTAAGCAATTCTCTTGCCTCAGCCTCCCAAGTAGCTGGGACTACTGGTGCCTGCCACAATGCCTGGCTAATTTTTGTTGTTGTTGCAGTTGTTGTTGTTGTTTAGCAGGCCTGGGCCACGTTCGAACCCACCAGCCTGAGTGTATGTGGCTAGCGCTCTACTCACTGAGCACAGGCGCCACCGGGAGAGGATTTTTTTTTTTTTTTTTTTTTGAGACAGAGCCTCAAGTCGTCGCCCTGGGTAGAGTGCTGTAACATTAAAGCTCATAGCAACCTCCAATTCCTGGGCTCAAGTGATTCTTCTGCCTCTCCCTCCCAAGTAGCTGGGACTACAGGCACCTGCCACAATGCCTGGCTATTTTTTGGTTGCAGCTGTCATTGTTGTTTGGCGGGCCCGGGCTGGATTCAAGCCTGCCAGCTCAGGTGTATGTGGCTGAAGCCTTAGCTGCTTGAGCCACAGGCGCTGAACTGAGAGAGGACATTTTTGACAATCAATCCACCACAGGGTTGAAACACACTAAGTACGTATCAACCAAATACAATGTGTGCTTCAACAAAGCAACTGAAAAACTTCATTTTTGTGGTAATTAGGGCAAATTGAACATAGAATAAATATGAAATTATAATAAGGAATTTGTTAGTTCTTTAAGTATTATAAGATATTGTGAATATTTTTCAATACTCTTATTGTTAGAATTATATATTGAAGTATTTGTGGGTGAAATTATATGATGTCTGGAATTTATTTAAAGATATTTCATCAAGAAGGTATAGTTCTAGCTACTTGGGAGGCCAAAGCAGGAGAATCAGTTGAGCTCAGAAGTTCAACACCAGCGTGGACAACACAGTGAAAACCTGTCTCTAAAAAAGTAAAAATAAAAAAGATATCCTAGCAAGAAAAGGAAATAGGTATGTGTAGGGGGTAGGAGGTATAATAAGAATGACACAAAGTTGGTAGCTGTCGAAATTGAGTAATGCATACATGGGGGGTTATGATGCTATTCTCATGACATTTATGAGTGTGTGCCTGAAATTTTCCATAATAAGAAATGTTTACAAATTATTGCTCAGCTTTCTTTCCCTTGTGTAGTTTCATTAAGTCTGATGTGATTACATAATCATGATAATGTGGTGGTTCCAGAACATTACCAGAGAAAGTCTCAGTTTGGAGCTATTCTGTCTAAACCTGTCAAGCACTTGCTAATCTCGCTTTATAACAAGGCAAGAGCAGGTTTGGGCTCCAGGGCTCTTGGCAGGAAGAATATGAGTATCGTATTATTGTTTGATTTTCGGTGTTTTTGTTTTTTACCATAACCTTCACTCTATCCCGAGTGACACTTCTTGTTCATTTGTGGGTAGTGATACAAAGTTCTCTTTTGAAATGAATGAAGACTATAAAGAGTGAATTGATTTTCTTCAAGTGATTAATTCAGTAATGGTACAGGTGATGAAAAGTTAGGGGTAAAACTGTGAAGATGGTTATTATCACCACTACTCACTCTAGCAAACAATTTCAAACGTCACCAGTTTTGTATAATGAAGTTCTACATCTTGAGTCACGGCCCAGTGCAAGTCAGTGGAGCCTTCTGTCCCAGGAGTTATTCAGGGACACAGGTTCCTTCTGGCTAGTGGCTGTGAACCCCCTCCCACTCACTGCGCTTTGGAACATTCTGCATTCAGCTGGTTGACCAGAGAAGTGAGAGAGAGGCTGCAGTGCCATGTGGAAGGATTTGGGGAGCCAGGCCTAGACATGATACTTCAGCCTATGTTCCATTAGCTGGAACTTCGCATGGTCCCACTTAGCTGCAAGGAAGGCTGAACTAAAACCATATGCCCAGAAAGAAGAGATGGGTTGAGAAACATTTAGCATTACTTCTACCACAATACTCCTCCAATACCTGAAATATGAGGGAAAACAGTCTATAAGATGTATTCTTCTCAGTGTAGAATACAAAGTTCTTCATGATCCTGGCTATATCCCTCAAGGTTCAATCAGAGAACCATTGTGAGCATCAGAGGAGAAGAAATTTATTACAGAGCATAGACTTTATACAGTTGTGGGAGCTGGTAAAGGAGTCTCGTCATTGACGTTAGCTCTGGCTTACCTAGATTGGTTGTCAAGGAGGAGGCTGGACATGACCGAGACCCAGGACAAGGTAGAACCTTGAGGATGAACTGGGAGCCACAAGAACAACTGGACCAATGGAACCTGTGGACCAAATGGAAGCTGTGTCCACAGTGCCTGGGGCTTTGCGTTGACCTTCAGAGCATAAGAATTATGGCTGAGTTTTATTCCCACCTTCCAAATTTCACACACATTTCTCTCGTAGCTGATGTAAATTCAGAACTGTATAGAGAAGGTAATTCTGGAAAAGTAGTTCTTGTTTAACCAGACACAGAACAAGCCACTTCATGTTGGGGGACATACTAGCTTTGTCCCCCAGCTCATCTCTTCCACTGCAGCCATGCCAATGACTTGCATTTTTTTCGATTTTACAAGATGTTTCCTCATTTGACCAAGCTGTTCTCTCTGCCTGGAATTTTCATGCCTGTCACTGTCTTGGGCTTAATTTATTCTCAGGTTTCAAGATCTAGTCAAATGTCATCTCTCCTAGGAAGCCTTTCCTGATGTCTCTAGGTAGAAATGGGGAGAATGGTAGGGTCATAAATACTGTGGAAGTTTATGCAATTTGTAATCTTTCTCCATAACACTTCAAATCTCCAGCAAAGGCGCTGAACATACTAAATGCTGAGTGTAAATGGATTTCTTCTCAAAGATAGTAATAAGGAGGTTGGGCATGGTGGCTTATGCCTATAATCCTAGCCCTCTGGGAGGCCCAGGTGGGTGGATTGCTTGAACTCATGGAGACCAGCCTGAGCAAGAGTGAGACCCTATCTCTACTAAAAAGAGAAAAACTAGCTGGGTGTTGTGGCGGTGCCTGTAGTCCCAGCTATTCAGGAGGCCGAGGCAAGAGGATTTGCTCAAGCCCAGGAGTTTGAGGTTGCTGTGAGCTATGATGCCACTGCACTCTATCCAGCATGCCAGAGTGGTGAGACTCTATCTACAAAAAAGGAAGGCTGGGCACAGCGGCTCACACCTATAGTCCTAGCACTCTGGGAGGCCGAGGCGGGTGGATTGCCTGAGCGCAGGAGTTCCAGACCAGCCTAAGCAAGAGTGAGACCACATCTCTAAAACATAGCCAGGCATTGTGGCAAGTGTAGTAGCTGTAGTCCCAGCTACTTGGGAGACTGAGGCAAGAGAATCACTTGAGCCCATGACTTCGAGATTGCTGTGAGCTATGATACGGTGGCACTTTTCCCAGGGTGACAAAGTGAAACTCTGTCTCAAAAAAAAAAAAAAAAAAAGGAAGAAAAAAATAGCAACAAGGCTGGGCTTCTCATCTGGGTTTGACTCAGGGTAGAAGTTCATACAGGCACCAGAGCCTTGGGAAACCCTGGGCCAGCCTGCTCTGACATCTGCAAGGCCCAGGATGAGAAAACAATTGGAGATTCCTAGGCCACGTATCTAAATATCTCCATGCCATAAATCGAGCCTACACAATTTTAAGTAAAATATATCCTAACATCCTCTTTTAACAAATATATCTTCATCACAACAAAGTGAAAAAAGTATATACAGCAGTAGTTTTTAATCTGCCTGAAAATGTTCAAAATATCAGAGATGAGTGAATTAAATTATGATTGTGCATGTCTAGGTGTTGTATTGACAGGCAAATGATATCTACATGGGTAATTTTGAAAGACATGCATATTAATAAATTATGGTATATTTATTCATAGGATTTTTCCTTGCCTTCATTTTAGCAAAATCACTCATGGCATAATCAAAATTTTTACATAATTTGTCTTCTATTGACAGTGATGATATAAAGGAATAAAAAATAAAACATAGCAATTAAATATGCCTAAGGGATAGAAAAAATAAAACATAATCAGCTCACAGTATACAAAATTTGAATATATTTTCATTAGAAGTGTAAATTAAAGGAAATGTAAAAAATTAAGTAAGATTATTTTATGCTTTCAAAAGTTGTTTTTCTCCTAAAATGTTTTTAATTATTTCTGCTAAAATTATCTATTAAATTGAAATGATCTTTAAAAATCAAAAGGTAAAATACAAATGTCAACATTAAAATAATCTTTTATTTTTGTCTTTCTTGTATCTTCACTCTGAAAACTTAAACATAACTTTTTTTTTTTTTTTAGACAGAGTCTCACTTTGTTGCCCTTGGTGGGGTGCCATGGCTTCACAGCTTACAGCAACCTAAACCTAACCTCTTGGGCTCCAGCAATTCTTTTTGCTCAGTTTTTCATTTTTAGTAGAGATAGGGTCTCACTTTTGCTCAGGCTAGAAAAATAACCTTTTAAAACAATTTATTTAAGTAATCCATGAACTAATTTTAAAATTTAATTCAGTTTAATTTTAAAATTTAATTAAATCTTAATAAATATTAAAAAATAGAATTACTAACAATTCTAGAGTCCATTGTAAAGAAATGTATCCTTCTTCGTGCATTCTACATCCAGCTCTACATACATTCGAATTTAAGAGTAATATGAGTTGTTTAATATTTTAAAAGGATCCTCTGTTGCTGTGTTAGTTACATATTGCTGTATAACAAGTCATCATAAATTTGGCAGCTTACAATGACACAGATGTACTATCTCACAGTTTCTGTGGTCAGGAACCCAGATAAGATTTAACTGGGTTCTCAGTTTCCAGGTCTTGCAAACAAGGTGTGAGCCAGGCATGGGGTCTCATCCGAAACTCAACTGGGGAAGGCTTTGTTTCTAAGGTCATCTGGTTGTTGTGGATCCAATTCCTCACTGACTGTCAGATTGAGAGCATCCACTCCTTGCTAGATGTTGGCTGGAGGCCACCCTCAGTTTCTTACCACCTGGGCCTTTCTTCATGTGGTAGCTGACATCATCAAAGCCAGCAAAGGAGAGCACCAAAAGGGAAAGTCTGCAAGCCAGACAGCAGTTACAATCCTCTGAAATGTAGTCACAGATGGGAAATTCTATCAGCCTTGCTCTATTCCATTGGCTAACAACGAGTCACAGGTCCTACACGCCCTCAGACAGGATTACATAGGGTATGAATGCCAGGGGCAGGATCATGGGGGAACATTTTAGATTCTGTCTCTCACAGTTGCTTTATATATTTGTGGCAAAGTGAACACATTGTTGCACTAATGTGTGAGCACCTCCAGAACCACAGATGGGTGCACAATAAGAAGTCTACGAGTTCTTTAAGCATTTATGCTATCAAAGAAGAAGGATTTGGCAAGTTGATTCACTGGTCTTTGTTCTTATCTAAGTACTTCCAACTCTCAAATTATACCTGCCCTGTAAGCACATCCATCTCCCATGTTGGCAGCAGCCCAATCTGTGAACCTTCACTGCCTTGGGACACAGTTGTTATTTTGAGGGCACAGCCTAAGAGATGTGGAGAAGCTTTTTCCCTGTGGTCTGAATGGCTTTAGTCATGAGAGTGGATATTTTGGATTACAAACTGTGTTAGGACAGCCCTGAACACCAGGCTCCAAGTGACAGACTCTGAGTGAAAGAGGCCCCCAGGTGTGTTTTTCTTTGTTTGTTTGTTTGTTTTTTTTTATTGAGACAGTGTCTCACTTGGTTACCCTAGGAGAGTATTATGGCATCACAGCTCACAGCAACCTCAAACTCTTGGGCTCAAGCGATCTCTTCCCTCAGCCTCCCCAGTAGCTGGGACTACAGGTGCCTACCACAATGCCTGGCTATTTTTTTTTTTTTTCTTTTTAGCAGGCCTGGGCCAGGTTCAAACCCACCAGACCTGGAGCATGTGGCACCAGCACCCTAACCACTGAACTATGTGTACCCCCACAATGTATTTTTATTTACTTTTTTTTTTTTTTGTAGAGACAGAGTCTCACTTTATTGCCTTCATTGGAGTGCTATTGCCTCACAGCTCACAGCAACCTCCAACTCCTGGGCTTAGACGATTCTCATGCCTCAGCCTCCCAAGTAGCTGGGACTACAGGCACCTGCCACAATGCCTGGCTATCTTTTTGTTTTGCAGTTCAGCTGAGGCTGAGTTTGAACCCACCACCTTCAGTATATGGGGCTGGCATCGACCCAATGTATTTTTAATAAACTCTTTCTTTGTGTGCATATGGCTGTGATTTTCAGAGCTGCTTGAGTATCCTTACAACATGGTGACTGGATTCTTCCAGAGCAAATGGTCCAAGAAAGAGAGAGCAAGGTAGAAGCCACAACATTTTATGACCGAGTTTTGGAAGTCACATGCCATCATTTCTGCAGTATCTGAAAGGACCACTCTCGATCAGCAGAGATTTCACAGACCACCCAGGCTTGTACAAAAGGACTTTATTGGTGGGGATCCTGCAGAGCAGCACTAAGGAGGAGAGAAGAGAGAGAGGAGAGAGAGGAGAGAGGGAGGAGAGAGGGGTGAGAGAAAGAGAAGAGAGAGTAAAAGACAAGCGCACCTTGTATAGGTTTGGTTAAGGGAGGTGCCGGGATGGTAGAATAGCCAATAAGGAGTGACTGCTCTGGTGGGAAGAGCCGTTAAGGGCAGACCATAAGTTTGAAATTTTCCGGGGGTAATTAGGACAGGGAGATGAAGTAAGTTCTGTGACTGGGAGATAAGGAGATGTTTAGTAGGCAACTCCCTGTGCTTGGAAAGGAGGGGCTTTTCTGAGGCAATTACCTAACATAAGACATTGAGATTGCTGTGAGCTGTGACACCATGGCACTCTACCCAGGGCGACAAAGTG
>CAUYON010095914.1:0-11503 GCA_963573935.1 Arctocebus calabarensis
AAATCACCGACCCTTAGATTTACTTACAGTAGAAAAAGGAGGCACATGCATTTTTCTGGGAGGAAAAATGTTGTTTGTCAACCAGTCAGGAATAGTCACAGGCAAAGTGAAAGAACTCTGATAATGAATCAAACAGAAACAAACAAATCTTGAATCATCTAATCCCTGGTCCTTATTCTATTCCTGGCTTCCTTGGTTACTTCCCATTTTAGAGCCACTAATTATGATCTTTCTCATCCTCAGTTTCAGCCAATAGTCCTCCACTTCATCTCCTGATTTATTGACCAGGCAGTCACCTGAAAAACAACTACTCATATCCTTGCCCTACGTGGATATCAGCCAACTCAGACTGAAGACCTAGGAATGTTCCTGTGAACACCACCCCCTTTCCCCTCCCTTTTTTTCCTTTATAGGCAGCCCACAACGACCCTCAACCCGCAGGAAGCAGTCAAAGAGATACCACGCCCATCACCCCACAATCTTATAATAGATTAAAAAGACTAGAATGATAGGACAGAGCACAAAGGCCCATAAAATAGAGCCGAGCACAGAACAGGGCCAAGTGCACAAGTCCTACCCAGAAAGGGATGAGTGCACCAACCCAGAAGCCCCTGACCCTTATAGTCCCAACCCACCTTGTCCCTCATGCTGACTTCCTTTTCAAACTCAGCCTACTTGCACCCAAAGTGAATAAACGGCCTAGTTGCCCACACTGAACCTGGACTGTTTCCTTTTCTTCACATCTCAGAAGAACTTCTCAGACAAGACAATTAAACTTTGGTTCTGTTCCATTCAGGGATGGAAGTAAGGATTGCCCCAATGACAGCCAGTCAGTTTGGGGGTCAGTGAATTCAGTAAAGACCAGTAAGGCCAGGCAGAAGAGACGCTGCTGAGAAAGAAGACACATCCAGGGTAATCAACTGAAGAAAGTAACCAATGCCTGAGAGCAATGACATGACAAGAAGAGGCATTGGATTCAGTGGAAAATACAGAAATACCTCCTTATAGACAGGGTTGTCTGAGGGTAAGGCAATGTAGCCTAAGAATGGGGATTTGCATGATGTTGGCAACAGCTAAACCTTGTGTCAGACCCTGTAGTAGCCACCCCAAAATTCACTCTTCCTTTTCTTAGTATACTAGCCACTCCCTGTTTTTAGTGCTGCATCCCTGTCCTGGCTCCCTCCTGGAACTTTTGATTCTAATATAAGCAACTTAGTATAATCCCTATCTAAATTAATCAGCATGGTTCCATTGCCTGCCATTGGTTTGCTACAGGCATGGCCCAACTGAGGCCAGTGAGAGTTTCTTTCATATTCTGGAGGAGTTTCAGAGGCAGCCCTCTGTTCTGCATGTGGGCAAAGAAAAAAAGGAGCCTTGTAGCTGTGGCAACCTTATCTCATCCACAAGGAGACCCAAGTTAAAATAAAGGAGAAGAAATAAACTGTAGCAGAAGAAATCTGACTCCAGTGCCATGTTTGAGTTCCTGAATCCTGTCTACTCTTACGGATTAGGCCAGTAGGATTTTAGTTGTCTGTTACTTGTAAGTTAGTGTTTCTAACTAAGCTGAGTGATCATTTTTGGTAGCAAATACCCAAATGTGAAATGGCCAGATGGAGTAGATAACTTTTAAAGCTTCATCTTAGAATATTCCACAGCTCAGTGGTAGAGCTAGAGGGAAATCCCAGTGAAGGAGAATGCATGTAGTCTGATCTGATGGATTCATGCATGTTTTTAAGAGCAGTGGAAAGCCAACTTTGCACCTTTTCCAGACAACTTATTCAGAGAAAGAAATAGCCATCTATCCAAATTCTCAGTCATGCCAGCTCCTTTGGGAGACTGACTTATGAAAATTTTCATATACATTATGGCCCCCAAATGGTTTATTTTATATTTCCTTTTAGTTATTAGACTGTGAATTCTTTAAAGGTAAGGCTACCAGGCATCTTTCAGCTAATGAGTTAGACACTTTAAAAATAAATGGGGGCTGGGCTCGGCACCTGTGGCTCAACGGGCTAAGGCACCAGCCACGTACACCTGAGCTGGCGGGTTCAAATCCAGCCCGGGCCCGCCAAACAACAATGGCAGCTGCAACCAAAAATGGCCGGGCGTTGTGGCGGGCACCTGTAGTCCCAGATACTTGGGAGGCGGAGGCAGGAGACTCCCTTGAACCCAGAAATTGGAGGTTGCTGTGAGCTGTGATGCCACAGCACTCTATCCAGGGTGACAGCTTGAGGCTCCATCTCAAATAAATAAATAAATAAATGGGGGCTGTAATGAAATCTATCAATTGTTTGACATTATAACAGGATTTTTTTTTCATGCTCTAATGCAGCCTATACGTTACCAGCTCATCTCAGTCCCTCCATTTTTGCGATTGAAAATGAGTCCGTGACAAAGAATGTGTTGCTATCAGAGTTTATTGAAGTAAAGTGAACTCTTGAGAGTTAAAAGTGGGCACACCTTTGAGCAGATCATAGCCCCAGGATTTCTGTGTCATTCCTTTTTCTCCTATATGGCCTTTTCTCCTTCCTGACATTGTTTCTTCCCCTTTTTTTCTTGACCTATAGGGATGTTGTCTCTTTCCTGCCATCCAGTGTGGGAGTTTTTTTTACCTTCTATGGTTAGGCCTGGATGTATCCAGGCCCCCAAAGCTCACTAGAAGGGGAACAAACCATAATGTGGTATACTGCCCCCTGTGTTGTTTTTGTAATGTTTCTTAGGACACTTGCAGTCACCCTTCCTTGTTATTGTTATAGTATGTTTTCTTACTGAGCATCCTATTTGTTCACACTGCCTGTTCCACACTTCACCTGCTCTTGTCTTACTTTTCTATCCACACTAACATTTATATATGTCCAATGGGGGTTAAGATGGCTAACTAGAGACATCGCTTGCCAGACCATCCTGGAAGGAAGGAAAGTTTTCAGATAAAGGAGAGGGGAGGGGGATACAGTTCAGGTGTAGGTGAGAGAGAAATGCCAGAGCCTGCAAACCTCACAGAAGAAAACTGCAAAGCAAAAAATGAAGAGGATAAAGGAAAAAGATGTATCAGCAAGGATTAAACCCAGAGAGGCTCAGAGCTCAGTAAATGGGAAAGGGAGAATCCCCTTTCTCCCTCCCACACTACTTCAGTGATCAGTGGGCTACCAACTTACTTGGAAGTTTTTCCACCCCTACGAGTCTAATGACTTCAGCAACCAAATTGTGAGGAAAATTTGTGTGATCCCAGAGCTTAGACATTCTGTGTGGGGCTCCCCTCCAAGGAGAATACCCAAGAAGCTGGAGATCTGGATTTATTCCATTCAGATGCTGTCCTTCCCTGCTCTTCCCCGTACACACTGCAACTGGGACAGTAGTTTCAGCCAAGAATTTGGCAAGTGGCTGCCTCTCCACAGCTGGTGCGTCCTTCAGTCTGACGTTTCCACAGAAGGTGGGCCCACAGTTTTTTCCCCTCAACGTCCTTCAATGGGCCCAGAGTGCCTGCTCTGGGAGTTCCCTGTCTGCTAGTGTTTCTCAGAGATGCACACCAGTGGGCCAGACACACAGGCTGTATACCCTGGACTTGTGCAGATTGCAGGAAGTCAAGGGGGGAATGAGGGGAGAGGAGTTTGGGAGTTAGACTTAGGAGGTGAAGGAGCTCACATGGGCAGAACTGAAGGGAGAATACCATGGGGGGTCTAAGATGAAGCAATCTGAGAAAGCACCCACCCCTCCATGGGAAAGCCATGCTGTCAGATTATGGTGGGCTCTCTAGCTGGGAAGATACCAGCTGTCAATGCCACAGCAACCAAGTATGGCATGGTCAGGTTTGCCCATTAGAAACTAGATGATAGGCTCGGCACCTGTGGCTCAACGGGCTAAGGCGCCAGCGACGTACACCTGAGCTGGCGGGTTCGAATCCAGCCCGGGCCCACCAAACAACAATGATGGCTGCAACCAAAAAATGGCCGGGCGCTGTGGGGGGTGCCTGTAGTCCCAGCTACTTGGGAGGCAGAGGCAGGAGACTCGCTTGAGCCCAGGAATTGGAGGTTGCTGTGAGCTGTGATGCCAGAGCACTCTATCTAAGGTGACAGCTTGAGGCTCTGTCTAAAAAAAAAGAAAGGAAGGAAAGGAAAGGAAAGGAAAGGAAAGGAAAGGAAAGGAAAGGAAAGGAAAGGAAAGGAAAAGAAAGAAAGAAAGAAAGAAAGAAACTAGATGATAGAGGGCAGGGGTAACACAAGAGGGACAGCGCTCACTCCTGACAGCCAGTTAAGGAATTGTGGCCTCTCTCTCACAAGCATCTTGTCCCTTTTGGAGAGCCTGCCTTGATCACAGAAGCTTTCCCTAAAGAAAAATGAATTTAGAGCCCTGTTGAGGCTTGATTCCACAGTATTGGACTGGGGAGGGAAGACCCCAGTCTGTGGCACTGTAGCAACTGAGTGATGTGTGTTCAGGTGCACCCATGCCCAACTAGGCACTGGAGTGCAGGGGTAATGCAAGAGAGGCAGAGCTCACTCCTGACAGCCAGTTAGGGAATTGCAGCCCCTTCTTCATGAGCAATCATTCCACTTTGGACATCCAGCCTCAACCTTCCTCTCAGTGGCTCCCCCTATTTTCTAGGACAATGATCTCTGAGCTCTGCCAAGGCTTTGCAAAGCCTTCCGGGCTCCCACAACCTAACCGTGCCCAGCCTGACTTCCCCTACTTCTGCTGAGGTGGCAATCAAGCAACCCCTTGGGAACTACAGAGCCCCTCCTCAAACCTGGAGCATTTAAGTGCTCCATCTGAGGGACTAGAGCTTATCATAGGCACAAAATAACACTTGGCTCTTTCCTGCAAACATCAACCACTAACAGGGAAAACAAATCTATAGCTCATTATGGCACCTGCCAACGCAGTCAAAGAGGGTGTGACTGATTCTTGCCTACAAGCATCATCCACCATCTCAGAAAGTTATGCTGGGGGTCCCAATACAATTCACACTGATGGGAAGTGGTGAAAATTAAAAGATAGAAGCCACCAAAGGGGACGCTGATTTGTAGGGGAGAAACATGTTACTGGGGGCCAGGTAACTTTCCTCCCAGGCATGGGAGCTGAAAAGAGGAGGAGTCCAGACACCACAGGCACCACTTAGGAAGACTGGGGCAACTGCCTCAGTGGGTCCCAGGTGTTAAGGAGAACCTTGGCCTGCAAACAGCTCTGGCAGGCCTACACAAATCCTGGGCTGCTGAGCCAAACCCTGGTAGCGTGACAGGCGTCAGCAGTTTTCATGCTGATGGAACAGCCCCCTGTATGGGTGGTTGTACCTCAAAATTCCCAGAGCCAGCTCTGAAGTTCTCATTGTGTCTGAGTCTGAGGCTCTCCCTGTAGCTACAGGGCCCTCAGTGGGCCTACAACTCCATCCCCAAAGACTATAGAGTTTTGCCTGGACCCCAAAACCTTACTATTGATTCTGAACTACTACGCTGGGCAGGCAGAAATTCCCTGAAGTCCAACACTTCACTCAGGAACTCCCAAATCCCAAGCAGCAATCACTCATGAACTTGTTTTGAGAGAGTTCCCAGCAAAGGAGAACATATGCCCTGCAATTCTATTAACCCAGAACCAAAGGAAGAAGAGGCGGATGAGAAGAAACCAGCAAAATAACCCTGGAAACATGAAAAAATAAAATAGTTTGATGCACCGAAGGGAATAAAATGGAGCTACCGTAGTGAATTCCACCCACAAAGTAAATGCCAAAATAAATAAAAATGGAATTCAGAATATGGGTAGCGAGTAAAATAAATGTAATTGAAGAGAAAGTTAAAAAACAACTAAAAGAAGCCAAAAAATATATTTTAGGAAATTACTGAAAAAACTGAAAAAGTCACTATAGAGCTAGACAACCTAGGAAAGGATCAATAGAACTCAAAGAAATTAAAAAGTCATTTAGGGGATTTCAAAACACAACAGAAAGCTTTAACAACAGGAAAAACCAAGGAGAAGAAAGAATCTCAGAGGTTGAAGACAAGGCTCTTAAGATAACCCAGTCATTCAAAGGGGCAGAAAAGAATATTAAAAAGTCCAAGAAATCACCGTCCAAGAGGGCGGCGCCTGTGGCTCAGTGGGTAGAGCGCCAACCCCATATACCGAGGATGGCAGGTTCGAACCCGACCCCGGCAAGCTAAGAAAAAAAAAAAAACAGCAGTGATAATTGCCAAAAAAACAGCCAGGTGTTGTGGCGGGCACCTGTAGTCCCAGCTACTTGGGAGACTGAGGCAAGAGAATTGCTTAAGCCCAAGAGTTGGAGGTTGCTGTGAGCTGTGATGTAACAGCACACTAGTGAGGGTAATAAAGTGAGACTCTGTCTCAAAAAAAAAGAAAATCACTGCGGATGGCACCTGTGGCTCAAAAGAGCCACAGTAGGGCTCCAGCCCCCTATGCCAGAGGTGGCGGGTTCAAACCCAGCCTCAGCCAAAAACTGCAAAAAAAAAAAAAAAAATCACTGCGAGAGATATGGAACTAAGGGAAGTGAATTAACATTCAAATCATAGGTACTCTGAGGAAGAAGAAGAAAGTG
Source organism: Arctocebus calabarensis (assembly GCA_963573935.1). NCBI lineage: Eukaryota > Metazoa > Chordata > Mammalia > Primates > Lorisidae > Arctocebus > Arctocebus calabarensis. The sequence continues at coordinate 6,539 of CAUYON010095914.1, forward strand.
CTAAAAGCATGGAAAAACTATTCAAAGGAATTATTAAGAAAATCTTCCCTGGTATTATCAAGAATTTAGTCATACAAGTACAAGATGGATATTGAACAACAGGAAAACTCATAGCAACAGGTGATCTCCAAGACACATAGTAATCAACCTGGGCAAAATCAAAATGGAGGAGGAAAATTCTGCCAAAGTCTCAGCAGGAACCTGACAAGCAAGAAGGGGTTGCTGGCTCCATCTTCAATTGACTGAAAAAGAACGAATGCCTAGAATTTTGGAAATCAAAAGGGAGCAAGTGTAGCAAATCTCATATCAGATAAAACTGATGTTAAGCTAACAAAGGAAAAGAAAGGCAAAAAGGATCATTATATAATGGTAAGGAAATAATTCAACAATGAGACATAACAATCCTAAATGTATATGCACCCAAAATAATAGCTCCCAGATACATAAACAAATTTTACTAGAGATAAACAAAGAAATAAAAAGCACCATTATAATTGCCAGGGACCTCAATATCCCACTGTCAGAGCTGGACAAATAATCAAAGCAGAAAATAAATAAGAAAACAATGGACTTAAACCACACTCTAAATCAAATGAATCTAATAGACATTTACATAATATTTTACTCCAAAACTACGTAATACAAATTCTACACAACTAAGGAAAAAATCAACAGAACAAGTAAATAACCTATAGAATGGGAGGAAATATTCACAAACTACTCATGTAATGAAGGGCTAATAACCAGAATCTGCAAAGAACTCAAACAAATCAGCAAAGAAAAAACAACTTTGCGCCAGGCACCATGGCTCACATCTGTAATCCTAGCACTCTGGGAGGCCAAGGCAGGTGGATTGCTTGAGGGCACAAACTCAAGACCAGCCCAAGCAAAAGCGAGATCCCATCTCTACTAAAAATACAAAAACTGAAGCAAGAGGATCTTTTGAGCCCAAGCGGTGGAGATTGCTGTGAGCTATGACACCACGGCACTCTATCCAGGGTGATAGCTTGAGATGCTGTCTCGGAAAAAAAAGAAAAGAAAAGAAAAAACAACCCCATTAAAAAGTGGGCAAAAGACATGAACAGGGCGGCTCCTGTGGCTCAGCGAGTAGGGCGCCGGCCCCATATACCGAAGGTGGCGGGTTCAAGCCCGGACTCGGCCGAACAGCAAAACAAACAAACAGCCGGGCGCTGTGGCGGGCGCCTGTAGTCCCAGCTACTAGGGAGGCTGAGGCAAGAGAATCGCTTAAACCCAAGAGCTGGAGGTTGCTGTGAGCAGTGTGACCCCACGGCACTCTACCCAGGGCAATAAAGTGAGACTCTGTCTCTACAAAAAAAAAAAAAAAAAAAAAAAGAAAAGAAAGAAAACAGTAATGGTGGCACTTCAAAACAACAGCAAAAACATAGACACACCACATGAGCCAACAATTCTACCACTGGGTATATGTCCAAAATAACTGAAAGCAAAACTCAAACAGATATTTGTGTTCTATCGCTCATAGCAAAATTATTCATAATATCCTCCCAAATGCAAACAAACCCCCTGTTGATTGATGGAAGAGTCTAACATGACAGGTATTTTTATCTCATATAACAGGTACGGAAATAGAAACTTACAGAAGGGATAAAGATTGCTCAAAAACACAAAATACTATCACCCTGAATCCAGTCTAGCTTGTACAAAGAGCCCTTCCTTATGTCCCACACATTGAAAGACAGTCTGATTGAAATACTGTGGACCTCTTTTTGTGGGGGTTAGTAGGCAGATTTATAAGCAACACGTGATTATTTTGTGTCTTAACTCTTAAGAAGAAGCTCCAGACACACACGGCAGCAGCTGTTTTCCTGTACGCTACAAAGACGTCAAGTGTCCAAAAAGGTAAAGATTTGTATCATGGGTTCCAAATGACCTGACATGTTGTATCCACCACTAATGGTCCCTACACACATGGCGGGTACACATTGTCTATGCAGTGGACAAGTGGAAAAGAAAGGATCCCAGGAGATGTACTCACCAAAAACTACCAATCTGATTTGTCTGGTCCTCTGTAAAATGTAGAACAAGAGAATACAGGCAAATTCGGGCAGCTTGCTTGTGGCTTCTCTAGAGTTCAGTTTTCAGAGTGCCCTTTGAGGCAAATCCTAGAGGGGGAAAAAAAATAGAAATGTTTTGTATTTCGAGATGGTGCATTAGAAATTGGTTGGGGGGGGTTTTTATCAGAAAATGAAATAGCATTGCTCTACAAATGAAGAAATGCAAGCCTTCATCCTATTCTAGAAGAAACAGGGACCAGTAATAAGAAAATGACCCATTTCTCCCACTTGTTGCATTTTTCTCTTTGCCTTTTTTAGAGCACACATGACTTCAACATGGACATAATGTTTAGGAAGGAATACAGATGTAGCCTGTGTTTTATACTTATGATCCCAAGAAAAGAAAGTAGGGCCCTCTATGGAGAAAATAATATCTAGCTCGTGGCCTCCCCAGCCCATTTGGGGGCTTATGCTTCATAACCAGAAACCGTTCAGCACAGTCTTCCTCCAGATTTCAGAGAGGTTTTGAAACCTGAGCCACTGAAACAAGTATTTCAGCTACCCAGTACCAATCGGAGTTGTCATGAGAGAGACTTATTCTGCCCCAAAATATATAGCTAAGACTCTCTTGAGGATGTTCTTTGCATGGAGAGGCCTATGAAAACTACAATTTGGGTTCCAGGATAATCTTAAAAGTCACGATATAGAAAATATTCAAATGAAAAGGATTTTAAAAGTTCAAGACAAAGTTGATTTCAGAGGAGGCATTAAAATATATCCTAAGGGGGCGGCGCCTGTGACTCATCGAGTAGGGCGCCGGCCCCATATACCAAAGGTGGTGGGTTCAAACCCAGCCTCGGCAGAACTGCAAAACAGAAAAATAGCCGGGCATTGTGGTGGGTGCCTGTAGTCCCAGCTACTCGGGAGGCTGAGGCAAGAGAATCAATCGCCTAAGCCCAGGAGTAGGAGGTTGCTGTGAGCTGTGTGACACCATGGGACTCTACCGAGGGTAATAAAGTGAGACTCTGTCTCTTTAAAAAAAAAAAAATAAATAAATAAATAAAATATATCCTAAGGGTGTTGCCTGTAGCTCAAGCGGCAAGTACATCAGAGCTGGCAAGTTCGAATCTGGCCCAGGCTACAACTACAACTACAACCAAGAAATAGCTGGCCGAGTGCAAGTAAGGGACGAAATGTGTGTATGTGGAGGCAGAAGGGTTGACTCTAGCATCATCATCCTGTGTGGTCCAGTGGGAACATTATAGGACCTTTAGGATTCCATAGAGCATAATTGGAAACTCCTGAATTAAACGGTCTCTAAAGTCAGTTATAGCTCAAAATTATTCTGCCATAACTATCTTCCTATTGGAATGACTTGGAGCTCAATGCCATTTGTAAGCTTATGGGATTACAAACAATACTTAACCATGACCTAGTTTTAATCCTCATTTATCAATGATTTCCTTTCCAAGAAAAGGTACACCCTCAAACACATCATACAGCAATACTCCCATGTTGACAGCAGCACTATTACAATAGCCGAGTGTTAGAATCAACCTAAGTGTCCATCAATAGGTGAATGGATAAAGAAATTTTGGTACAAATACACAATGGAATATCACATTGCCACAAAAAAGAATGAAGTCCTGCCGCGAGAAACAACTTGGATGGAACTGGAGAATGTTGAGTGAAATAAGTCAAGCACAGAAAGACAAATCTCACATGGTCTCAATCATGCAGGAGCTAAATACTGAAAACGATTGATCTCATAGAGACAGTGAGTAGAATGATGGTTATTGGCGTCTAGGAAGGGAAGCGAGAAGAGGAGGCTAAAGGGGACAGATAATGGGGCTAAAAGGGTAGCTAAGTAGTGGGATAGAATGAGCAGTATTTGACAGTACAACAGAGTGACTATAATCAATGCTAACTTAGGGTATACTTTAAAATAATGAAAAGAGTGACCTTACAATGTTGCTAACACAAACAAATGATAAATGCCTGAGCGGATGGGTACCCCAATTACCCTGATGTGCTGAATTCACATTATATGGCTGTATCAAAACATCACATGTACTCTGTAAAGATATACATTATGTGCCTATAATTAAAAAGAAAAAAATTACAGACCAATAGCTGCTAAACAAGAAATAGACAATTTCCAGAACTTTCCAGAACACAATCCATTTTATACAATTTTTAAAAAAATGTTGTTCTATTGTTTTGCCACAAGAACCTCCAAACAAAACCCATTTGCCATGTTTGTCCTGTGGCTTCACATTCCTCCGAATGTTGGGTACCCCAGGGCACCCAGTTTGTGAAGTTGAGTTCTAATGTAAACCCTTGTTTACGACAGAGGAAACTATCTTATGGAACATCACATAGTAAGTAGGAAATACGTTTATTGGTTAGATTTGTGGGCTGTTCCCAGAGAAATGAATTGGCTTCCAGACATTACTAGTGTTCATTCATTCATTCCACCCCACCACCAACTCCTTATACTAAAACTATTGTGGATTTGCTCACTGTGTGACCAAGTCTTATGAAGATCCAATGGGGAAAATTTTGTAGATTCCAGTAGTAGGGAAGCTCTCCTGAACAAAGAACTCTCAACCTTGGGACTCTTACGGAAGCTCATGACCCCTTCTTGAATAAATGGTGGGATTTGAGGACAAATCTTATCTGAATTTGCCTGCCCTGAGTTTTCTGTCCCATCTTCTTTCTGTGTCTTATTATGCTTATGCCATATGAAGTTTTCAAAGCTGTTTTTGTTGTTGTTGTTTTTTTTTTATTTGGAGACAGAGCCTCAAGCTGTCACCCTGGGTAGAGTGCTGTGGCATCACAGCTCACAGCAACCTCCAATTCCTGGGTTCAAGCGAGTCTCTTGCCTCCGCCTCCCAAGTAGCTGGGACTACAGGCGCCCGCCACAACGCCA
>CAUYON010095917.1:0-12855 GCA_963573935.1 Arctocebus calabarensis
CCCATCCATACCCCTTGAGAAAATCTCCAAGAATCTGGACTCTGTGGGGAACAGATCTCCAGACCTCAGTGTGAGAGTGGAGGGGGATACCAGGAACTCCAACTTGCAGGTAGAGAGTATATACAGCTTTATGCCTGGCTGGAGAGCGCCGCAGCACCCTAGTAGGGGAAGGAGGTCTGGGATTTAGAGGGTCTCTACCGTGGGGTAGAGTGGGAGGACATCCGAACTCTGCTCACTTGTTTGTATGGAGGTATGAAGTATACTGCGAACCTCTCTCATGGGGGAGGGGACTCCTGTTTGCTTGGTGATGTGCTCTGTACCTTTTTGTTTGTGTCCCCGGGGTCTCAGGTCACCCTAGCAGGGTTGATGTGCGCTCTTCGACCTTTTCTTTTTGGCTCAGATCCAAACTATCGGCTTTCTTGCTGAGTTTCTGTCCTTTAACTTTCCTTCTGGATGGGAACCTCTGCTGAAAGCTGGCTACAGATCTTCGAGAACACTTTTTTATTGACATGATTCAACACATCATTTGATGTACTGTGGACAGCATTAACGGCTGTAAGATCTGACAAAATCAGCTCTCCATGGTAATGGGCCAACACATCAGTTACCAAAATTTCCCCCTTTTTTGCCCACAGAACACCTCAGCTACAACCTCTGACTCAGGAAATGTCACTTTACTCAGTTTTGTGGCCACATCAGGGGAAGCACAGGTAGCACGTGTCCCCGGGTACCCTTGCACCAGGGCCAACTCCGATTCTGCTGCTGCCACTGTATGTGTGTGTGGGGGGCGCCTTGGCCGACTCTGCCATTGTAGGGGAGGCACCCAGCCCAACTCTGCTGCTGTTTGCGGGGTGCCCAGGCTCCAGGCTGAGTCCGCCACTGCTACTTTTGACTGCCTTTGAATTTATTCAAGACTTGCCTTCCTCATCCCAGACTTATGAGATTCAGTCTCCATCATGCCCAACCATGAATTCTTTTCTGCATATCACTCAGTATGCTCTGTCTGGGCTACTAAACCAGTTGCACCTGCCCTCCCATCTGTCATTAAAATGACAGCCAGTGGGCCTTCTTAACTCAGTAATACCTGGGTCTCACAGAGGTGCTGGTATGGCCATTGGTCTCATTACCTGATATGCAGCTGTTCCAGTTTGTTTATTTAGCTAAGAGAACGGTTCTAAGACTAGTTGGCAAGTCAAGGCTGCCTGTTTCTAAAGAATTCCATTTTTACTCCTTCACTTAAGTGAAATGGGGTTCTCTCGACCTCTCCCTGGGTCTCTCCTTCTCCCTCGTGTGTTCTCTGGACTACACAGGGTCAAAGTCTTAGAAGCACTGCCCCTGCACAATCATGTAGCCTCTGCTGTAACATAAACAGGACCTTTCCCCCTGGCAGAACCTCTCAAGGGGCAGGTGCCCAGGAAACCAGTCACACACATATCAGTGGGGGACCACAGCGCCTCAACGGCTGTACTTTCTATGGTGATGCCTTCTGGAACCTGGACCTGCTACTTCTCAAGGGCTGGCTCCAACTCCTGGACAAATCCAGATGTGGACCCCAGACTGACAGCTTCTGGAAGAGGGGGCAAGCCCAGGCACAAATACCTAGGATATGTTTGCTCTGGCTTCCATTGGAGTGGAAAAGGGGCACTTCTCAAAAAGTCAGACTATTCTCTCTGCTGTTCTCAAGTGGAATGATTTTCCCCTGGAGGGGATATTTGGCAAAGTCAGGAGACATTTTTGGTTGTCATGACTTGGGTGCTGCTTGCATCCAGTGGGTAGAAGCCAGGGATGTCGAGAGGGTCCCAAGATGTGCAGGAGAACTCTTGATAACTAAAATTCACTGGCTAAAATGTCAGGAGTGCTAAGGGGGAGAGACCCTGCCACTCAAGGCCAATAAAAAGGCTTTTTTTTTTTGAGACAGAGTCTCACTTTGTCACCCTTGGTAGAGTGCTGTGGTGTCAAAGCTCACAGCAACCTCCCACTCTTGGGTTTAAGCGATTCTCTTGCCTCAGTCTCCCAAGTAGCTGGGACTACAGGCGTTCGCCACACATCTGGCTGTTTTTTAGAGATGAAGTCTCACTCTTGCTCAGGCTGGTCTTGAACCTGTGAGCTCAGGCAATCCACTAGCCTCCCAAGTGCTGGGATTATATGTGTGAGCAACTGCGCCTGGCCTTAAAACGGCTTATCTTTCAAAAGCTTGAAATGGAGAGTAACTTCTCACACCCAGCCTTGAAGGGCATACTTAAAAGTAGCCCTTCCGATGTCCAGATGTGAGCCAGAGCCGTGGAAAGCCCCTGCAGCCCAGGGCATATGAAGACACGTCGGCCCCTCTTCCACTTCTATTGTGAAACAAAAGGAACCACTGTGAGTTGAAGAAGATGTGAATTTGGAGTGCTTTCCTTCTGTCAATGCTGGTGTAATATCTTTTATTAAATCATCCTCATAATTTCAGACAGTAAAAATTTCAAGTACCATGGAAAGCTCAGAAATATAAGGAAATATAAAAACTAGTTCCTACTCTTAACAGTCCAGCTGGGAGAGAGGATACTATGTTCAAGTCAGAAAGACAGAGTTTTGATGGTAATATATAAGCGGTACTAGTAAGAAGCAAAGGCACTAGGTTTTACAAATTTCAAGGGAAAAAGATTCTGTTGGGAACACTACGACACTGAAATGAGAGAAGAATTCCACTGATCCTCAAAGGATCAGTGAGTCATCAACTCAAGTTCATGTATCAGTGAGAAGGGAAGCAAAGGGTTCCAACAGCTTCAATACTGAGGAGAACTCATTAGAGACCCAGTGTTTCCCTTACTCTCTCCAAAATAAAACAGTGCACACCCAACTTCCAAATACAGTATGCATTTCTTTAAATTATTGCTTTTCTTTTCTGTTATTTTAGAGTATTACACATAAGCAAAATAAAGCAAAAGAAAAAATTTGGAATTTTTAGCTCAGTTTTATACACAGTCCTTCCTTATCACAGACATCTCTATCAACTATTTGATATACTGATTCTGATTCCTATACACTTTTGTAACCAGCTCCATGAACACATTTCAATGATCCTTATATGCTTTTTATAATCATCTCCCTTAACTTCTGGGCCATTTGAGTTGTTTCCCTGAAACAGTGGATTTTCTGCAAGGAAGTCCTTGGGCAGACTTCTTCTCACCATCCTTCCCATTGCCTGCCCCCTGCGGGTCCTCCTTTGTTAGTTAGCTACAGCCCTAAGCTATCATGGCTGCTCCTTCAGGGATCCCCACTCTCAGGGAGACCGATTTGAGGCAGCTTCTCCCAGTTTTCCTGACAAGGCGCATTAAGAAAATTCCTTTCTTGGCAACCCTTGTTTTCTCAACAGTTGAATGTTTGCATCATGAGGCCCAGGACCTATGCCATACCCCCGTGGAGGTTTCTACACACTCTATACAGGATATCTATACTCCTTAAGATGAGTTTTTCCTTCTTCATCCTCTAAGGAACTGAAAATCTGAGTGGAGACAGGAACTGTTGCTTATCTCTGTTCTCACACTGTAATAACAGTCACCACAGGGAGATTTCTCTGACCAAATACTAGGGATTTTTCCCCACCAAAAAGCAAGCACCATTTCTGTAGCAGACACCTGCTGGCATCCTCTAACTCACTTCCAATACCATCTACCATCTACCGTAGGTGAGAGCCAGTGCAGACTGGCACCCCCCTGACATTTTGAGCAGGTTATGCCTGAGTTTCAACCCCTGACCCCTGTGCTGCATGCCTATGGTGGTGAAGTGGGGTTGGAATGTCCAGCAGAATAGACGAGTAAATAGTCTGGGAAATGTCTAGATAGAGATCAGAAGCTTAGAAAAAGAATATAAATAAAACCAGAAAGTAACAGATAACTGCCCCCCCCCCGATACCTTGGATGTACAGGTACCTTCACCTGCAGACTGTCACTTTCCATCACTAAATTCTCCCCAAAGTATTCTTTGATCTATAGCTCAGTGCTCCCCTGTCCATCAGCCTGCTAACTTTCTTCTTTGAACAAAGAACTGTTTAATTAGAACATGAAACTGTTACTGTCTCACTTTTTGCTTTGTGTATACACACCCCCAAGTTTCTGATAAAGTTTTTACTTCTGGGCTCGAGGCTGCACCTGGAGCCTTTGGAGGGGCTGATACCGTGTGGGTATGTGGGTCTCTCGCCTCTGTCGGGTCAGAACACTGTGTATGAATGCAAATTTCACAGCACCTTTTTTCCCTTGGTCTGCCAGACCCTGGGTGGTAGAGCAAAGTTCCCACTTGAGGAGGAACTCCCAGTCTGCAGCATTGCAGCTCGGTTCTTGGGTTCCAACAGTCTACCTGGAGATATTGTCAGGGCCCACAAGTTGAGGGCTCAATTCCCCAAACTGCCCTTTCAGATGTCCGTCACAAGTTTGTGCCTCCACAACCTCTGACTGACCAGCTTCAGGTTGGGGCTCCCAATGACCCTCTCTTTTGGTTCAATTAATTTGTTGGAGCAGCTCACAGAACTCTGGGAAACACTTATATAAAGGACATGTGTATTACAAAGACACAGATAAAGAGACGCATGGCAAGGTATGGTGGAAGGGAATGGAGATATAATTGTTTAAACCACTGACATTAGTCATTAATTTAACCTTTTGCCCTTCGACCTTTCCAGAAGTCTGGGGGATGGGTCTGAAAAGCCCCAACCTCAATCATTCCTTGGTTTTTCCAGTACCTGCTTCCATCCTGAAGCTATCTGAGGCTCCCAGCCTTCTGCCAACTCTTTAACATATAAAAACACATTATTTCAAAGATTCCAAGGATTTTAGGAGTCTAATGCCAGGGTGTATTTCATAATATCACAATCTGCAAGCCGGTTTCTTAAAAAATCATTGCTGATCTTTATAAGGAAAGGCACTGCTACAACAAAAGCCCCAAAACTAAATGCTAGAGGACTATGCGGGGGTGAGTAAGACTCATCTGGGATCCATTATCTACATGCAGAAACATATTTTCTCTCCTATTATTAAAGTATCTGATGGCATTCTTGAATAATTTTTCTACAAATATCTGTATAAGTATATTAAGTCTTAGGGTTCCCCTGTAGTCTTACTTAAAACCTGAAATTACACAGAAAGGACACTTTTTTAAAACTGAAGTGTCAAGTGTTTGCATTTTAGAAAGATCTCAGCATTATGTACAGAGTGGATACAATGATTCTTTAATTAATGTAAAGTCTCTCTTAAAGCTGAATGTCAGCTTATACTGATTTAAGGGAATAAATTCCCTACCCCACTGAAGTCCTGGGAATTATGGTAACCTATCTATGTAACTTCATGATTTATCTCCATCAAGAAACAGCAAGTACTTCTCAGGTAATGAGAGGCCAAATGAACCCCAATTTGTACTTTCTTTCCTCATCCTCTTCAGTACCTGCTTCAATACTTGCAGAAATGGGCTGTTAAACAAACATATCCTGCAAAGACAGGGGATTAGCCCAGAGTCACAGCCCTAACGCTTGTAAAACCGAATTCCTATCCTCAGTTCCCCTGGTACCTAACCAACCTCCAACCCTATAAATCTAATGTTGCAAAGATACCACCTACCTCCCTCCTCAACTGAAAAAGGTACAAAAATTCCATTGTTCTGTGATGCAGAAGCTGAGAATTTGTGCTGTCTCAGTTTGCTAGCCAATAAAGGACTCCATACCTAATTTGAACTCAGTGTGCTGGCATTTTCTCTATAATTCCACTCACAATGGGTACAACAGTAACAGCCACCAATGTCTCAGATGCCATTTCGAGCACTGAAGAGCAATGCTTGCCATAGGGAGAGTGAGAGAGGATACCCGAGAAGGGTGAGGTCTAGGAGAACAGGTCTTCTCAAGGAGAGCACAAAGATACACTTGCAGGGTCCTCTCCATGCAAGGGCTGAGGGTGACTCAGCCCTTAGGAATTTGTAAAAATACTGCAGCACTGTAGGGGTTGGAATAGTATCTCCCATTTGATTCAAAATGGCCAATGAGAAAGGTACCTATGGGGTGGAACTTTTTGACTGCCCATAAAAAGGGAAAGACCAAGCGAGTTGGGGAGCACGGTCATTTGAAATTCTTTTATGCTGTAAGCTCCCAGCTGATTAATAAAGCCCTTCTTCTTATAAACGTGGTGTTTGAGTGCTCCTTCTCTCCTTTGGACCTTGTCTTCCTGCAATAGTTTTGGTTCCCTGATTGGGAAGCAAGATCACCCTTGAAGAAAACATGCACCTGGTAGTTGCCGCCAATCCTCTGGACACCCACCCGGGGGCCCCTGATTGGCCTGGGCGACATGAACCACTGAGCACGCTGGGGAGGCAGTTTGGCCTCCCTGTGTGGATGCCTTGGCTGGGATGAGAAAGGATCCCATTGGCGGGTATTCAAGGAGTCAAACACTGGGAGGAACTGGCATGCAGGAATAGGTACCTACAAAGGGAGATGTCTAAGCCAAGGTATGATTGATCTGGGGATCCCACTACAGTTTTAGTGGAAGAAGGAGACTGATCGACTCCTTGGGCATTAGATGGCCGGCAGGTCTGTTGAGAAGTGTGTGAGAGTGTGTGGATGTGGTGTGACTGAGAGAACTCTGAGGGTGGAAATGGACCTCCCTTCACATGGCCTAGGGGAGTGTTGATTTGCCTCCTATGGCTACGTGGCAGCTCGAGTGGGATATCAAGGCTGCCCAGGTTAAGAAATGGGTTGGAATTGTATGTATGTGAGTGCTTGGAGAATGACTGAGATGGGTAACAATAGGTGGGGGTTTGCCCCCCCTTCATTCATGGGGTGAAACGAATGTGTGAGTGTGCCCTTCTTCCCTGCTCCAACTTTGCCCCCTGGCTATTCTGAGAGAAACTGGAAGTTCTAGGTTTTCCACTTTCTATCTTTGGTGGCGGCCACATGGCCATGTGAATCTTGGAGGGTAAATGAAAAGACATTAGAAAAGATATTGTTGTAGTTTTGTTACTGGAATTTCTTTAGTGAGTCTTCGGTCTCAGGAATTTGAGAATTGAGCCCGCAGTCCAGAGATCAGTGATAAAATGGCATTTTGTTAGACTGAGGGGCATTCAGAGGGAGTGGAGAGTGCCAGAGCTATTGGCAGAGGGGATGTGTCTTGCAAGTGTAGCAGTTCAGGCAGTCCAGTGAGCTCTGGAGGGCCCTTGAAAATGTGGGAGTGAGAGGGTGAACCTTGTGCTGGACGAGGCTGTATCCATATAAGCAACAGGTCTCCAAGGTGAACAGCCTCTGAAAGGGGGGAGGAGGCCCAGGTTGGAGGTTTCCGGCATAAGTCCTTTGTCTAGGGGTAAATAATTGGCCCTGAGAGATATTTTGGCCAGAACTTGGTAGAGGGAAAAATACGTTTACAAATTGAATGGGTGTTCTAGCAAATGAACGAAAGCAGCCCCTCACCTTGGGCAAGGTTATTAGGTCTTTGCAAAGCTTTTTGTCTGGGAAGGAGATTAGCGTGTGTGCTCCTTAGTCAGGGCCATCCAAAATGTTTAGGACTGCTTTGTTCATGACCTTGCTGGGGCTCAGAGGGTTTGTGCCTGGAAATGGGAGTCTGATGTCTGAAAAATGGGAGTTCCCTATCCAGCCCTGAGTGGGAAAATCCTGTATCAATGTTATATCTCATAAAATGTCTCTCATTTATAAAATGTGACAATTCGGTTGTTTAAATTGTTGGGGAAACTGAGACTTTGCCAAAGAATAAGATTTTTACCTTTTTAAACCTTCTAATTATCACTTTGGCTGAGTGAATGGATGACTTTATGGTAAACTGGGATCCTGTTCTGTGGGAAGTGAGTTTTAGAGAGTAAGAGAAATTAGACAGAAAGTAGAATGGCACTGTGTAAAGAAAAAATCTTGTGTGATAAATTTTGTCCTGAAACAGAATGGCTGTGCAAGAAAGTGAAAGGCAGGGAAAAAGTTAAAGTTTAGAACGTTTGTAGATTGTCTGTGCAGGTCATAAAAATTCATGAAAGAATTTACATGTGATCCAGCTGACTATGTATTTCCTTTAAAATCTTTTGGTATGTAATCTTATTTGAACTGATGTTTTAGGCCTTTGATCTTTGACAAAACTTCTAAAATCAAAACTCTAAAATTTGGGGCTCGGCACCTGAAGTGCAGTGGTTGCAGTGTCAGCCACATGCACTGAGGCTGGCAGGTTCAAACTTGGCCTGGCCGATAGAAAAAAAACAAAAAGGCACAACTCTAAATTTGGTCTTCTTGAAATATTAAGACCACTGAAAATCATAGGAAAACAAATTAAACTTATTTCACTTATTAAAAATGTATAGGAAACATTGTCAAATAGGAAATGGTCAATTTTGTACGGGTTATGAATATATATACATATATATGTTCTAATATTATAAAGCAATGGTCTGTCCTCACCTGTAAAGCAATGATCTGTCCTAATGTATAAGACATTGGTCTGTCCTAACATATATTGTTGGTAATAATTTTAAATTCATCTAAAAAAGAAAGTGTTTTTTTATGTAACTGGCTGAGTCCAAAGTTTAACCAAAAAAAGAAAAAGAAATATTAGGAGAGGCTGACAAATTCTCTCCAATTCAAATTCCTGATGTCTTTGGAAATTGAATACTTTCAGACCAAAAGCAGATTTTTAGAACTTTCACTGGAAAGTTAATATGTCTATCAGTATTGCTAACCTAACTTCAAACAGAACAGAAATCAGTTACATGGAACTGGGCTAGTTTGCAATGGCTTTTTTTTTTTTTTTAAATATTGTTGATTCTGTCTGTGTTCTGTTTTTCAGAAATCAAGAAAATAATTTTCTGTCTTTTGAGCTATTTGTAGCTTTTCAAGCAATGTATGTACTTACGAGCAGAATTTGAAACATGTATTTTTTTCTCTCTCCTTGATTTCTCCGGAATTTGAAAGCCATTTGTAAGTATTCTTAATTTCTGACACAGTTATTTGCATAAGTTTAGTAAGAATCTGTTTTGTTCTATAGGATGTGATGAAGGCACTGGTTATTTTACTAAGGATTTGGCTGGAATAGCATTTCCAGAGGTGTCCAGACTGCGTTAAGGAATTCAGGTTGACTTTATTAAGGCCAATAAGAAAACCCCTTTGGAAAACTGGCCAGATACCGAGCAGTAACATTTCCTATCTGTGGTAAGTAACGAAGGTCGCTTGCAGACAGGTCTGGGAACTGAAATGTGCTTGAGGAACCTCAAGAGAAGAGGAATTTACTCAATGCATACAAGTATCTAATGGCACAGATGAATCCTGGGCTTATGAGAGGCTTTTAAGAAAGTCCAGCCTGAGATTCCTTATAAAAGGTTCCAGCAAAGCCAATTTTAAATGAAAGGAGAGCCTAGATGGCTAATAATTAATTATTCTTACTGCAAAAAATTCTTTATGCAAATAATCAGACCCAGTATACTAAAGGTATAGTTTATTTTGGCAATTAAGTTAGTTCTGCTATACTTTGTCTTTAGTAAAGAGAGAAATTGGAGAGAGAAAAATGATTCAAAAAGAAAAGAAGCTGTGGCCCACCTGTATTAAATTCCAGCCCTGTCTGTACTGTCACCTCATAAAATGAGAAGTAACTGTTTTACTAAATTGATTTGTTAAATGGGACTAAGAGACTAGTCAAAGAATATAGAATTATATACAGTAGTTATATTTACTCTGAAACCTTAAGACTCAACAAAGGTCGCCTGTTGCCTACACTGGAAAAATTTGTGCAGCATTAGATATTATCTACTGTGTCCATATACACACCTCAGGAAAAAAATTAAAACCTAAAATGAGAATTTCCCAGTAAATGATGTAGCTGTAACATTGCATCCTACTGTGCCTAATCCGTATATTCTGCTGAGTCTGCTGCCAGCAAAAGCCAAGTGGCTCACTTGCCTGGACTTAAAAGATGCCTTTTTCAGCAAAAAGCTGGATCCAGGAAGCCAGAAGCTATTTGTTTTACAGTGGGAGAGAACAGACATGGAAACTGTGATCCAGTACACACGTACCAGGTTGCCACAAGGGTTCAAAATACCCACGATTTTTGGAGAAGCACTGGCTCGTGACCTCCAGAAGTTCCAGGCTGAGGAATTAGAATATGTGCTGCTCCAATATGTTGATGACCTCCTTTAGGGCACCCTACCCAGGAGGGCTACGACTGAGGCATGGACTGTCTTTTATGACATCTAGAGGTATGTGGCTATAAAGTATCTAAAAAAGGCCCAGATTGGCCAGCGGCAAGTACAATATCTAGGATTTACCATCCAGTAGAGGGAGAGGAATCTTGGCATGAAATAGAGGCAGGTCATTAACTGCCTCCCCACCCTGAGGTTCAGAAATTCTTAGCCCTAGTTGACTTCTGTTGCCTTTGGATTCCCAACTTTGCTGTCTTGGCTAAGCCCTTGTATGAGGCAACTAAATGAAAAGAAGTAGAGTCCTTAGAATGGGGAGGAGAACAGGAATATTCTCCCAGCTAGAACAGCCTTCTCCCAGCTAAAAATGAGGCTGATAAATGCACCTGCATTGAGGCTACTTGACTTGGCCAAGCCCTTCACTCTGTATATCTCACTGAGAGGAAAGATGTATGTAGGTGTGTTAACCCAGCTGGTTGGGTCCTGGCCAAGGCTTACCTCTCTAAGCAGTTGGATGAAGTGGCAAAAAGATGGCCACCATACTTATGGGCTGTAGCCGCTACTGCTCTCCTTGTGCAAGAAGCCGATAAGCTGACTCTAGGGCAGGATCTCAGAGTGTAGTTATCCCACTCTGTGGTCACATTAATGGACACTAAAGGACATTTTTGGCACTCTAATGTAAGAACACCCTGAACCAAGCCATGTTCCTTCTAGTCAGTGGAAGAGAGACTGAGCATGACTGTACAGAAGTTATAGATAAAGTATATTCTAGCAGACCTGACTTACACAACCAGCCTTGGACAGTTGTAAACTGGGACTTGTATGTAGATGGAAGCAGTTACGTGATGGTGCAAAGTGAGCAGTGGGCTGGGTATGCAGTGGTCACCTTAACAGAGACTGTAGAGGCTAAGCCCCTACCTCAAGGAACATTGGCTCAGAAAGTTGAGTTAATTGCCTTGACTTGAGCCTTAGAACTAAGTCAAAGGAAAAATATGAATGCTTTTCTGACCCTCCAAGTACTCAGGGCATCGTACAAGGAGAAGGAACTATTAAATTCTGGGGAAAAGGACATTAAGTACCAGCAGGAGATACTTCAGTTGCTAAAGGCAGTATGAAAACCTCAGAATGTGGCAGTGATGCACTGTCGTGGACATCAAGGAGATGCTTCCTCCATCACTGAAGGGAATACTAGGGTCGATACTAAGGCAAAAAGGACTGCATCCCGACTGTACCAGGTGTTGCAAGTGGCTCCCCTCATCCCATGGGTTCCGGAGCTCACCCCATCTACTCCAGGAGAAGGAATGTTTGGCAGTGGAGGGGAGCCAGGAAGCAGGAGAATGGATACAGATACTAGACGGACGAATAGCACTTCCCCAGGTTCTAGGAGCCACTGTGGCAACAGGAGTATCTGATGAAGTTGCTGGGCCGGTACTTCTACATCTCCCACCTGGCAGCCCTGGCCAAAACTGTCAGTCAACAGTGTGTCACCTACAGCCAGTCCGACGTGCGCCAAGGACTGATGGTACCCCTAGGATTCCAGTGGTATGGAACAAGGCCCTTCAAGAACTTCCAAGTAGACTTTACTGAAATGTCAGGTTTAGCAGGAACAAGTTCTTGCTGGTGATGATCTATCAGAGTTGGAATAGGTAAAAGCCTTCCCCACCAGGATAAAAAGGACTCCTGAAGTAGTAAAGTATTGCCCAGAGAAATCGTCCCATGGTTTAAGTTGCCATTCTGGTTTAAATTTGACAATGGGCTAACCATCATAAGCTAAAGTTTTGAATAACTTATAGGCCTCAAAGCTTAGACAGGGTAAAGTGCATGAACAGGACCATAAGAGCAGAAATTGGTAAACTGCCAGGAAGCAAAGCTTAATTAAATACAGGCCTTGCCACTGGTGTTATTCAAAGAAGCCTCTGTCAAACTTCTGCAATTTAGCAGGAACTCCTAAAAGAACTGGGAAAGACTGAACTGAATAGACAAAAATTCTAGAAAGAATAGCAAGGAAAATCTCCACTGGGGTAATTAACTGTGTTCTGTTTAGTCTTTTGTGTCTGTACATCCTTTCTCTCTGGAGAACCAAGCAGACCAAGTCTAGGTCTAAAATCAGGAACTGGTCCCCCTGAGACCAAGGTAGAGAGGACTTTCCACCATCATCCTGATCACACGCATAGCAGCGAAGGTGGAAGGAATCCTCACCTGGAGTCATAACGGCTGGCTGAATAGGACTTCACTGGCCCCTGGGAAGTAAAGGTAACTTTTAGGGCAGTCAACATGCCCTGCTCCAGCCACATACTGGAAGCTGGCTGGTCAACGCATGGCTGAAGCCTGAGGAAACTCAAGGGACTTGTCTTAGTTGGACTTTGGGAAAAGGGAGGGAAAAATGTCACAGGGAAAAGTAAAAACTCGTATGTATATTAACCCACCACCATGGTACTATTGAGGCCTCAGTAGAGAATCCAAGAAGTCACAGTCCCTAAGACCTCAATGCTAAAAAGTAATTAATATTGGCACCTACAGAAACAAGCTGATATTGAGACCCCAAATTAAAATATATTGGAGTCTCAAAGCAGGGGAATGAGAGAGGATACCCAAGAAGAGTGAGTTCTGGGAGAACAGGTCTTCTTAAGGAGAGCACAAGGATACACTTGCAAGGTCCTCTCCATGGTGACTCAGACCTTAGGAATTTGTAAAAATACTGTAGCTCTGTAGGGGCTGGAA
>CAUYON010095918.1:0-41732 GCA_963573935.1 Arctocebus calabarensis
CAGGATCAGACCGAATGAACAGACGCAACCACTTGCCCAATCTCCGCCGCTTTAGCCTTCCTCAGGGTGTCCAGAAGCCTCATGCTGTCTCCCTGTGTCCCCAAAGGGAAGTTTCTGGGCAGATCCTGCCTGGCAGAGATGCCTGACATCCTCTCTCCCCAGTCTCACCGTGCCCAGCCGCAAGGAAGCTGTTACTCGTCCGCCATCTTGCTCCACCCTTGGAAATCTTTCATATGTTGAAGAACCAAGTTTACTCTGTGACCTTTGTTCATACCTTTTGCACACTTTTCCACTTCTTCACACATAATAGTTGTTAGTTCTGTACCAGACTTCCTCTGGGCACTTACCCCTACAAGTCAAAAGCTGCTTTGTGTGTATACTTACCCGAGGAGCTTTTTTCCTGGCTTTAGTGACATACACAGCAAGTGTGTAGGAATAGTCAGAAGTACTGGAGAGTTAATGCTCTTGAAGCTTCTTTCTTCCAATGATAAGCAGGGATTTTGTGGATCAAAACAGTAATTTCCTTTCCTCTTTGTTGGTGATAACTCTGAATTATATTTAATGGTCTCCCAGAGTTTCCCAGTAGAATTGATCTCCAGATGCCCACAGGGATAACTGGCTTGAAAATTCACACATTATTTCCTCTCTGCTCTGTCTGCTTTACAGCTCCATTTCCCACATTTAATGATTTGACTTTCAGAATCAGCTATCTGCACTAGAATCCTTGCCTCAGAATGAGTTTCTGGAGAAAGAGCCACGCCAGGTTGTTGGGCCCATCTTTGAGTGTCATTCAATGTGTGATCTGCAGGTGGCACTGTCTTGTGAACTAATTGTTACCAGTCTGTGATAAATTTAGAAACAGAGATTAGAAGTTTAGAAACTTTTATGGCAATTTGATATTGCCGTGATATTTAAGTTTGTGATTTTGTGTTTCACAGACATACACATTGATCTGTGATGAACTGGAAAAGACAGAACAAAATATATTGGCCCTCACCTCTGATAGTTGAGGAAGTACTGCTTTAAATGATGGCACTAAGAAAAATGGGCTTCAGTACAACTAGGAAAACTTTGGTTAGATACAAGAGAGAACTAATAATTGCTCAGAGTACCTAAAAATGAATGAGATTTCTTCTTGGTGGTGGTTGGTACTCTATCATGAGAAAAGTTAAGCCTACTTTGAAGGCTGTCTGTAAGGGACTCTATAGAAAATTCCTGTGTTGAATGGCAGGTTTCTTCCATTTTAACAGATTCTACCTGTCTGTTCTAATGAAATGAGAACAGGAACTCTGCCATTCTTTCTCATCTCTTTCTATTTTAGCATGAAAGAACGGTTGTAAAAATGAAACTAATACATTGGTTCTGCTCCTTAAAAACCTGTTGGTGCTCTAAAAATCAGAGGCATGTTTAATTTCTAGTCAATCGCATTCTGATAGACTTTGATGTAGAGTCCTGAGTTCCAGTGCTGCAGCCCCCCCCCTTTTCAAAACTGAGAAACTGACAGCTATATATAATTTATAGGTAATGGACTGAACCTGTTTTTATTTTTCCTATCTCTGAAATTCCTCAACTAGTATTTTAAAGTACTAAATGATACGTGCTATGAAATTTCCTGCCTGAGTCAGTGGAGCTCAAGAACAAATAAATACCTTCACTCTGTACACAAAGCACAAAGGTGAAACCAGAGAGGAAGAAAACATTTGCCTTTAAGCCCTGGAGACAAGCTGTGCTCTCTCAAACTGCCCCAGTCAGTTAGTTCTCTGGTCTGGGGATTTGGCCTACCTCCTGGATCTCCCTGAACAAAGCTCCTGTGTTGGCGTTTAGGAAAACTTGCATCCAGACCAGAGTAGGAAGATGAAAATGCATTTGCAATGGGGTTGAACTCATTTCAGAAGCCACAGATCTAAGTTTCTGCAGCCTTAGAGAGTGTATTGAAATCAACAGAAGCAAGCCTGGAGTGTTGAGCACAGGGCTAGCGGGAATATTTAAATGCTAATGAACTTCGTGTATTAAAAAGTGTCTCATGAAAAGAGCTGCCAGTGGTTCAGGTCATCTATCCTACTTCATGGATCCAAAGGGACATTCAGAGGGCCGCGTGGGTGTCCTCCGTTATGTAGTTGTGCAGAAAGGAGATGAGCCTGGAGTCAGACTGCTTGGATGCAAATCCCAGCTCCGCGGCTTATAACTTCAGTGAACTTAGGTAAGACACTGAGCTTGCAAGACTCAATTTCTTCTGAAAAATAGAGATAATTAGAGTACCTTAGAGAATTGTTCGAGGATTAAATAAGGTAATGCATTTCCAGTTGTTCTCCCAGGCTCTGCTCATAGTATTACACAATAAACAACGTTAAAAGATTTCCTTGCAGGAGGAAGAGGTACTGGATGTGTTTCTTCCTGGCTGGGCAGGGCAGTAACCTGCTGTTCCATGCTCCTCTGTTCTCTAACCCACACCGTGTCCCCTTCATCTTTCTCCTCCCTCTTTTGGGTTTACCTGAGATTTCAGGGCTTTGCCTGGAGCTTGAAGAAAGGGAATGATTGGAAGGATAGCTCATTCTCTTTTCCTAAATTCTACTGAGCAGATCTTTACAGGAGTGGAAGATTTTTCTAGATTGTAATCTTAACTCATTAAAGAGAATTGAAGTAGGAACCTGTAGGGTTTGTGGGCTTTTGTGGTGTGTGTGTGTGTATACACACATGTACATGTGATGAACAGGTGTTGGTGGGCATGTTGTTTGTGGGGATAAAGACTGCAAGCTCTGTGCCCAGCACCTTGACCGCCATTCCATCTTGATTTGGGGAGGAGTTCCAGAATCGTGTGAGCTCCCCAGGTGAAATGCATTATACACTTTCATCATTATCATGGCTCTTTTGTGATCTGTGAACAATAAATGCGTGAAGGGCTCGAGAATGAATTTCTGATTGAAGTATTCACTCTTGAGGAGGAGATTTTTCATTTGCTTCTGGCTTCCTTCAGGTTGCCAGCCCTCTCCCAACTCATTTTTATTTTGTTTCTGAAAGCACGATAACACTCATCAAGGCTGCAGCTATCCAGTTGTGCAGAGCCTTTAGTGCCTGCCCACACAGTCTGAACCCAGCCTGCAGTCTGCCTGTCATCCCATGAGCCCTGTCCTGGTGGCATCTACTTGGGGAGAGAAGGGTTTTTCCACTAATTCTTAACAAAAGTCTTGTGTGGGATGGTATACTCCCCTAGTTAGCCAGCTGATGCTTTCCACACTCTGAGGGTAACACTGAAGCTCAGGCAGGATATGGGAATGTGACACCCCACTGAGCTCAAACATATATTGCATGAAGCTGCAAATTCATTAATATGTTTTCAAACCTATGCATTGCCTTTCTGTTTACTTATCCTTCAAGGGAAGCATTTTTTAATCCCAGATGCTTTAGCAACTGTGATTCAAAACTTTCTAATCATTTTCTTTGGAATTCTGATGAGTTGAAACTAGAATTGAACAAAACTAGGAAATATTTTAAAAGTAACATTTAATAAGTGCACATTTATAAATCGGTGATCCCTTTACATGAAGTATAGCGTACAAAAACAAAATGTCTATAAACATTACAAAAATTTTCCTAGAATACAGGAAACGTACCAGCAGTAAAAAAGTTTAGTCTAATGCTCTGATATAGAACACTTTAGATCTGTTCAAAGAGATACAGTTTGCCCAAAGCACCTTTCCATCCATTCTAAACTCATTCTTTCCACTTTAAGTAAACTGGAGGAGTCGGCTGTGTTAAGATGGTAAAATTGATTTGATTGTTTTGAGAGCTAGGAGGGATGTTGGGAAGCCTGGAAGGACAACTACGGCTTTCTTGGTTGGATTGTGGTGCCAAACCTTGTAGTTGGAGCCAAAGGTCAGGCCTGGCCATGCAGCTGCTATGCCAAAACTACCAGGGTGCTTTTTAGCATCAGGCTTCGTAGATGGCTTTTAAGGACTTTTTAAAAGCATTTTTACTAGGTTGTAAAAGCAGAGTTTATTTTTTCTGTACATAAACATTTTACTTAGGTGTGTGGCATTTTCTACTTTCATTAACAGACTATGTATGACCTGGTATAATAAACATATTATTCTTTTACCAAAAAGGAGCAGTGGTTAACTCCAAAGGCTTCCGTAGGCCAGCCTGGGTGGTACTTAAGCTTTACACAAGCAATTCTCTGACCAAAGAGCAGGCTCCAGCCCCAGCGCACCTGATCATTTTGCGTAACGTGGATGAGATGTGCCATTTTCCCTGTCTTTTCCACTGATACTCTGAGGTCAGCACCATACACCACCTGTCTACTCAAAGTCTTCCAGCTTTTTGTATCCCTGCTTGGGTTGATCAAAGATAAACTGAAGAAGCATATGTTCTGTGTACCTTTGTAGCCATTTATAAGTAAATACAAATTGAAATAGAAAGCAAAATCTATAATGTGGGATGGAACCAACACCCTGCTTCAATGCTAAAGGGGTTGATAAGGTCATGTTAGCAATAAATTGGTAACATATCATAAATAGCGGTTAAAATTCGTATTTCCAATTCTTGGCAAGTATTCTGAGGAAATAACTGAAAGTATGGAAAATTGTTAATAGTGCAAAGATATTCTCTGAAATATTATTTGTTTTAGTAAAAAATGGATATAGCCTATATGTTTAATTATGGACATAGGTAAATAAATGCCTATTTGATATAATATTATGCATCCATTAAATAAATACATACACAATATAAGAGAACAATGCCTTTAACATAGTATGTGAAAAAGGATGTAAAATTGAATCTACAATCTAGATAAAATTATTTTCAAAAAGTTTTATAGAAAAATACCTTGGATTATGGATGTTTTCATATATTTTAAACATTTTGTATAATGCCGTGTATACTATGTTATAACAAAAGTAAAAAAATAGTCTTGGTAGAGCAGGCAGAAAAATGTCAAACCCAATGCCTTTTAGTTACTTTGGTATGTGGGAAGGTTGTGCATAAGGCTCCGCTTAGCTCCGTGCTTGAGCTTCAAAGGCGAATACGGTCATCTATGAAAGGGCACTCCTAGCACGGAAAAACAGAACTATCTTACACTTCAGCAAGGATTTTAGAAAGATCCAAGTCTCATATAGTGACTACTGTTCATTACATATATAACATATTATATGTATAGAACAACTCTGCCCTGTCACTAAGTCTCTCTCATTCATGCATTGGTCAGACTTACTCCTGCAGATGATTATGTCATTTTACTGCTTAAAATTATAATAGACTAACACAGATATGGAAGCTACTTCTTTATACCAAAAATTAATTTCATAGATGATTAATATTAAACAATATTTGGAATATATAATTTATAAAATTATATATTGTACCTAAAAAATACTAAATCTGATATAGTTCAACTTTACAATATTTATTTAGCTTGCTCTCTAAAATTCTAGTTTATTTTAACTTTTCATACAAGGGCTCTTATCAACCCTTCCTTGCTTTTGAACATTGCAGGGGAAATTCAAATGGATATAGCTTCATTTTTTTTTTTTTTTTTTTTGCAGTTTTTGGCGGGGACTGGGTTTGAACCTGCCACTTCCGGCACATGGGACCGGCACCCTACTCCTTTGCACCACAGGTGCCACCTTATATATCTTCATTTTTACTCAGCCTTTCCTATACCTATTCTCTGCAAAGGAAGGACCTTATGACAGTTCTATAGATTTGGCATGTTTACTTCCCCTCAATTGTGATATTTTTGTTCTGTTATAAAATATTTCCCCATAGTAAACATTCATATTGGTAAAAGCAAAATCAAGGAGTACATGATCACATCATACATGATGGCTGTGGTAATATTTATGATCACCTTTAATTCCAAAAAACAAGCAAAAATCTCATTCTTTTGCTTCATTTGGCCCTCTTCTTTGGCCATACCTTTATCAGTGGCCCTCACTTAACTCAGCCCTTGAACAGAGAAGGAAGTTGTGATAGTCCTGGATTTCGTAAGAAATTAGGTCATGCATGTTGCCCACAACAAAGAAGCTTCTGAGTGTGAAACCACAGAGCTCATTCAATCTCAGCCCCGTGAGCGGGTCCCCATGGAAAAAGAGGTGGAGGACCTGCTCAGATTCATCACTGGCCTGAGCTGAAATGGTATTCTCTTCAAATCTGCCAATTTCTCAAAGACAGGCAATGTTTCCTTCTGTGTTCATGAACTTCAAGCCATTGTGGGAGAAAAAAACCTTTTCTAACCATATCCATTATTCTCTAAAAACTCAATTCTATAGAAGTCTGATTATATTGAACTTTGCTTTAAATATCTGTTTTCCCATTCAGTGCTGATTTGGAGAATTTTGAGTTCCTTTCCCAGCCCTGGCGGATCCGTGTCAGGGTGTTGTCTATGCATGGCATAATTAGGATAAACTTGATCACCAGTACAGTGCAAGGAATGATGAGTGCTAATATGTAGGCTGAAGGAAGACACCATCTGAGAACAGAAGGGCTGAGGAATCGCTTTCCACCATATATCAGGGTGTGGGCTGTGCACAAGATCAGGGTCAAATAACCCAGTTTGGACTAGAAACAAGAAACAAAAACATGTATATTAGCATCATCTTAAAGTGAAACACTTTAAGCCAATGAAGACTATTCGTCAACAACCATAAATATTTGAAACCTGTTATACGGGGTGTCTATAAAGTCTGTGGGTACACAGACTTTATTTAGAAAACCCATATTTAGGATACTTGGCAAAGTACTGAAAAAAGCATTAACCTTCCTTCAGGATGTTAAATACAGTAGAACATCTGTAGTTGACCTCCCAAGGGACTATGACAAACGGTCAACATATGGAGGTGGTCAACATAAAGAAGTAGGCCTACTTTACTTGTGGTATATGTCTGGTGTACAAAAATTAGGTCAATTAAAGGAAGTGGTTAATGTAGGGAGGTGGTCAACTATGGAAGTTCTACTGTATTTCATTTTTTTTTTTTTGAGAACAGAGTCTCACATTGTTATCCTGGGCAGAGTGCCATGGCATCATCATAGCTCACAGAAGCCTCAAACTCTTGAGCTCAAGTGATTCTCTTGCTGCAGTTTTTCTATTTTCAATAGAGATGGGGTCTTATTCTTGCTCAGGCTGGTCTCAAACTCCTAAGCTCAGGCAATCCACCTGCCTCCCAGAGTGCTAGGATTACAGGTGTGAGCCACCACACCTCGCCTACTGTATTTCATTTTTTTTAAAAGACAGTTGCTTACAAATGACATGGTAGCTTCGTCTTAACCTGGCTGGATGGAAAAGTTTTCCAGGAGTAAGCTGTTCTGAGTTAGAACAAATGTACTTTGCCTTGGTCTCTAGTGGTAAAACTCCTTTATTTATCATTTTTCTATAAGTAAGAGATGAATGAATAATGTATGACCTCAAAAAAACACTGCATTAGGGCTTGGCGCTCATAGCTAAGTGGTTATGGCACTAGCCACATACACCAGAGCTGGTGGGTTTGAGCCCAGTCTAGGCCCGTTAAACTAACAATGACAACTCTGCAACAACAACAAAAAATAGCTGGTCATTGTGGTGGGCACCTGTAGACCCAGCCACTTGGGAGTATGAGGCAAGAAAATTGCTTAAGGCCAGGAGTTTGAGGTAGCTGTGAGCAGTGACATTCTACCGAGGGTGACCTAGTGAGACTGTCTCAAAAAACAAACAAACAAACAAACAATAACAACAACAAAACATTGCATTAGTGTATATTGCTGACTAAAAGCAAATGCTAATTCTATCTCAATAAAGAGCATTCAGTAAACTTTACTTTACTTTCTTTTGGCATGAATTCTAAAGCTCAATGTTTATTTCTGTCTTAATTCGTTGAATGTTGACTGCATTTGATCTCCAGGAGAAAGTGCAAGTCATCTTGCAAGTTTAAATAGGTTCCAATGTTAAAAATAGAACTAACTTCAAAGACTAATGTTCTATTCTGTATTATACTGGTTCACAATGGCATGTGTTAAAATCAAACAAATTGCTAGGCAACATTTTCAGAGGTTCTGATTCAAATAAGTCTAGGTGTGGCCTGGGGCTTTGTGTATCTAACAAGTTCCTAGGTGATATTAACACTGCTGGTTCTGGTGCTATACTTCTGAGGACCGCTTGTCTATAAGAATACAGAATTATTAACTGCCTTTAATGAGATGTCTTGGGGTTGCTAAGTGGAAAAAAATCAATGCTCCTTCTTACAGACCAGGATTAAGTCTGGTGTGATGACATCAAACCTTGCTTCAGTGATTTTAAATTTGAGTTCAATATCTGGTTTTCCATATGTCTGGTTTTCCATGTCTATTTGTAAGATTCGTTTTTAGAAAGTAAAATTTTGTCTTTGAGTTTCTTTCCACCTTGTGGCTGGAAGTTTTACACACACAGTTTAATTGTTCCTGGTGATTTTCACTCTGTAGTCTTAGCTGTGGCTCTGGGAACAGAGGAATGCCATACTAGGAAATCAAACCATGATGGGTGGGATCTGCCTATTTGTACCTGAGTTCAATATTTTCTAATTTGAATTTTTTTTATGAGATTGCTAAGGAGGTGATGAAGCAAAATGAAAAGTTAGGCATGATATGAAATAAAAATGAGAATATTTCTAAAGCCAAAATTATTTTGCAATATAAACAAGAATTCAATCTAGAAGTCTTTACCTGGACAAATCGGAACTCTCTCCAGTTGACCATGTTGCTAACTGATGGCAAGGAAGTGATTCCCAAGAGTACAAACAGAAAAAATCCAAGGATTCCCAAAGCCACATATGAATCACCAAGCCAGGCAGAAGTGGCACTAAATGTATTCTCTTTCTTGAGTAGCGTCTAAAAAAAAATTATAAGCAAATTTTAAAAATTACATTTTTTAATAAACTTCCCCAACTCTTAAGGGGACTGAAAAATACCTGTATAGGGTTATTTGCTCAAAGCAAATTGTTTTACATTTCTTAATAATCATTTAAAAATAATTGTAGAGAAAAATATATTTAGAAATTATAATTTTCAGTAGAAAAGTAATTGGCTCTGCTGGGACTTGTCAGACTTGATCCTAAGAATTGTGCAGGAAGTTTAATTTTCTCCATCAATCCTAAACCAAGGCAAACATTTACTTAAACCTTCATTACCATATGGCTTTTTAGTCCCCAAGCGAAAGTTGATGTTCTCAAATAATTACATCATAATTCTGTTTTTCTGTTTTATGTGCCAATTATTCACACCCTCAAAGTTTGTGTTCCCTCTTGTTTATTATGCTGCGATGCAGCATCAAGTCTGTTGCACCACAAGCTGAGAAGTACAGGCACTTGGACTGTGACTCTGACCCAAGAAATTTCCATATATTTGTTAGGAAAAAAATGCAGAGAAACATCATGAATGAAGAAGTATCATCACTGAAGTTTGGTTAATAATATTTGAGACTATAGTAAAATTGATTAAAACCAGTTATTTCTAAACTAGAACTGACGACATGTCCTATGGGAATGCTTTAAGACACCTTCAGCTGATTCTCTCTGAGGCTTTTGATTATGCATAAAATAGTATCTGATATTTGCTCAGAAGTGTTTGATTTCTGAGGACAACTTCACAGAAATCAAACATTAAGGAGTTATAAGCACCCCTTTCTGAATTTGTTTGCATTGCTGTTGTACATGTGTGAATAGCTCTCTTACTTATAACATGGTTTTAACTTTCAAAAGGAAATAGCATGCATAAAAGTAGATGCTTAAAAACACACTTTTTTGACTGCCTTCCAGAGGAATTCAAGCAGGTGTCATTAGGTTTCTTGAACCCCAAAGTCTGTTTGTCAGTATTATGAGCCTTGGGAATACAGATCTGAACCCAAGTGAATCTGGTAATCTAACATTTCTTCTCAATAATAGTATGAGATCTTGACTGGACTAATTACAAACAAAAATCCATAATGTTTGCTTAAAAGAGCAGCTTTCTATAATTGTGAAATGGAATATGATGTAGCAAGATCTTTTAATTTAAGAAGCAGAGAAATATAAATGAGAAGAGACTTACCTGAGTAATGGTTAAATTTCTCAGTCTCCATCGTACATAATAACGAATAGGAATCACAAGTGTGTAGAGGACATGAAGGAAAGCAAATCCCAGAGCAACCAAACCCAGCTGCTTTCTGCAAAGCATCCAGTGGTCAAGCCAGTCTGGGAATCGGCGGTATTTTGTACCCCGGTATAGCTGCAGGATGGCAGCAATAACACCAGGGAGGTAAACCAAAGCCAGCAGTGTAAGTGCTGTTATTGGAAAGACACGATTTGGAATGGAGATAGCCAGGCGAAATGTAGTATCTGTCTTCTCATTAACGTAAGGGTAGATTACTTCTCTTATAACACAGTATAAAAAGAAGAAGACACACAGTGCAGCAGACAAATAGAAGGGGAACCTCCACATTGGAAATAGTTGCAGGGGATAGTTTTCAATTTCAGTGGCTGCTATGAGAGATCCGTGGTCCAATGGAGTAAGTCCAAGAGTACGAGCAATATCCATCACTCTTTGTTTGGCTTTGCTGTCATTTCCACAGACAAACACCTGGATTAAAAATAATCAAGAATTATTACAACTAATAATTATATTTACTCCTTTTCTTTGTTTAATAATTATTGTGAAAGTCTGTATCAGCCCTGTGCAGGGCGATAACATGTAATGGTGAACTGGTTTTCAAACAAGGATATAGAATTAACAGATTTAACAAGATGATGTTTTAAACTTGCTAGCTAGGGTTTTTAGTGGAAAGTGGTTAGGCACATCACACTGACATAAGACTTCCCCACCATGTGAGTTGTTTGGTTTTTCTTCTGTATTTGTGGGTGCCACATAACGTTATGAATGCTTCTAATCTCAGCACATAAATAGAACCAATTTCACATGAAGTAATGGAAGTGGAAAAGGATAGCCACCAAGCTATGTTAGTTTCTAGAGGCCTCCAATGATTGACATTATTACTAGGTTCCATCAAACTAAAAGCTGAAGATGCAGATAGTGGGAGATAAATCACAACAATTGACTACCTTACATGGGCAGATCCCGGAAAATTAATCGTGGCATATATCAGTAAAATGTAATATTTAGTGGGTATTTTTTTTGGAACTATAGTTTGGAATCTTTGGGCTAAGTACACAATAAAAGATTCACTTTTAAAAAACAGAATGATTGCAAGTTTGTTTAATCTTACCTGCCGACTTGCGTCCAGTGCTCCTGACTGGAGAGCCCAGGCTGAGATGGTGTTAAATGCTTTTACCACGTGGGCGCCAGGCACCAACTGAGCAAGGTACTCTGCATTGGATTCGGGATACTGGTTGATTTTGAGGTTGTTGCTGACATCTACCAATGTTTTTCCATTGAGAACGGCAGTTAATTCGGTGAGGAAATCATAGTGCTCTCTGTGGATTGTCATGATTATGATGTCAGACTTCTTGGCTGCTTCCGGGTAGCTCAAGACTTCTGCACCACTGGGTAGCAGGCTGGACATCTGGGGGTTTCGACTTCCGAAAACAACAGAATAACCACACTGGAGCATTTTCAATCCCAGCGATCTTCCAAAATCCCCAGTTCCAAAAATACATATAGTGTCTTTGTTTTCTGAAGAATTCACAGTAAGAGGAAGTTCATCTGCACAAGTTTTCTCCATAACTGAAAAATAATAACATAAATACCCAACAAAATATAAATGCTCTGTGTGTGGAAAAAGGAGAATTATATCCAGGAAGTAATAAAATAGACTGATGTTCTAATATTCTCATTATCTCCAATGTATTTCCCCCAAATTTGGAAGAAGTAAAAATTTTCATATATATTCTCACGTCTTATTTAACAAGATCACCTGGTGAAAAACTGTTTGATAAAGAGATACAGTGAAAAGCATCCACTTCTTGGTGGATGTTTTAAACTGTGGGCATATATTGCATATATTTACCAAACACTTATAGTTCCAGAAGTTTTCAGAGCAGATTCTGACAAACAGTGCACTAACAAAGAAATTATAGACCAAATCTTATTCTGAGTGATACAAAAATACTAAATAAAATATTAGCAAAGAGAATCCAAAAGCTTATTAGGAGAGAGTACATGTCAATCATATGGAGATTGTTCTAGGAATTTAAAGATTAGTTTTATAAATTAGATATTAGAAAACTTATTAATGTAAGTTAATGTAACTTTTCATATAAGAAGGTTTAAAGAAAACAGTATACTCATATCTTTGTATGCTAAATGGATATATGTTAAAATTCAACATTTATTCCTGATTCATATGAAAAGAGAAATAGATGTTTCCTATACATACAAAGCATAACTATCTGATGCTAAAATCTGGTATAATGCTTAAAAGAGAATTACATTTCCAATAAAGTCAGAAGCCAGACAATATGTTTGCTATTCTAGCAAACACATCTAAATCAGAGGAAAAAATTAGGAGGTATAGAGATTCAAAAGAGGTTGCAGATGATTAAACTGTAAACTTGGAAAACCCAAGAAAGTCAACAGGAAAAGTACCATACACATCAAACCAATTGAACATTTTTTCTTAGGAATACAATTAAAATCAATATTCTTATATTTAAATAATAAGATAAAAGATTTAATATGAAAAAGGACCCTACTTATAGCTACCACAAAATAGAGACAATGTGTAAGAAGATAGCAAGGTATATGCCAGACTTAATGTAGAGAATTTTTAAATATTCTTAAAAATCAGTCAAGAAGATATATACTGGTGTCCATATAAGTTTGTGTGCAGTTAAAATAGCATACAATTTTAAATTGCACATGATAAATTGATATGTACAGCATTTCCTCAGCCTCACAAAGATGAGCATTTTGTCTAATTTAATCTATGAATCCTGAGAAAAGGGAAGAAAATGAGAGCCTAGTCCTATAACCCATTAAAAATATTATAAAGCTATAGCAAACAATGTGGTACTGTCAAAGATATAGAAAAATGGAATAGAATAAAAACATTCAGAAATGGACCCAAACACATTTAAAGAATCAGCTTGGGTGAATATTTTATGAGGAGGACTCAGCAGGCAATTGAAGCAGTATCAAATATGCACTACTGGGACCTGATCAAACTAAAAAGCTTCTGCACTGCTAAGAACACAGTAAGTGTAGCAGGCAGACAGCCCTCAGAATGGGAGAAAATATTTGCAGGTTATGCCTCAGACAATGGTTTAATAACCAGAATACACAGAGAACTCAAACGTATTAGCAACAAAAGGACAAGTGGTCCCATCTCAGGGTGGGCAAAGAACTTGAAGAGAAACTTCTCTAAAGAAGACAGGCGCACGGCCTACAGACACATTAAAAAATGCTCACCATCCTTAATGATCAGAGAAATGCAAATCAAAACTACTTTGAGATATCATCTAACTCCAGTAAGATTAGCTGGATGTTTCCTATACATACAAAGCATAACTATCTGAAGCTAAAATCTGGTATAATGCTTAAAAGAGAATTACATTTCTAATAAAATCAGAAGCCAGACAATATGTTTGCCATTCTAGCAAACACATCTAAATCAGAGAAAAAAATTAGAAGGTATAGAGTCACATAACAAAATTCCAAAACCAGAGATGCTGGCGTTGATGTGAAGAAAAGGGAACACTTCTACATTGCTGGTGGGAATGCAAACTAATACATTCCTTTTGGAAGGATGTTTGCAGAATACTTAGAGATCTAAATATAGATCTGCCATTCAATCCTATATTTCCTTTATTAGGTATATATCCAGAAGACCAAAAGTCACACCATAATAAAGATATCTGTAGCAGAATGTTTATTGCAGCCCAATTCATAATTGCTATGTCATGAAAGAAGCCCAAGTGCCCATCGACCCACGAATGGATTAATAAATTGTGGTACATGTATACTATGGAATATTATGCAGCCTTAAAGAAAGATGGAGACTTTACCTCTTTCATGTTTACAAGGACAGAGCTGAAACATATTCTTCTTAGTAAAGTAGCTCAAGAATGGAAGAAAAAGTATCCAATGTACTCAGCCCTAATATGAAGCTAATTTACAGCTTTCATATGAAGGCTAAAACCCAATTATAGCACAAGAATACAGGGAAAAGGGCAAGGGAGGGGATGGGAGAGGGAGGAGAGGGCAGGGAGGGCACTTGTTAGGATCACACTTATGGTGCATCTTAGAAGGATACTGGTGAAACTTCCTAAATGTAGAATATCAATGTCTTCATATAGTGATTAAGAAAATGCCATGAAGGCTATGTTTAACAGTTTGATGAAAATATTTCAGATTGTATATGAAGTCAGCACATTGTGCCCCATGATTGCATTAATGTACACATTTATGATTTAATAAAATAAAAAATAAAGATAATATCAAGACATGAGAAAAAGATAGATTATTTAATAGCTAATATTGGGACTACTCAATAGCCAAATAAATGAAAAAATTAAATCTATACCTGACACCCCACCCAAAGGTAAATTCAAAATATATTAAGGATTAATTTAAAAAAATTAATAGATCTAGAAGAAATTATGAAAAATTCTTTTATAATCTTAGAAGCCAGAGGCCCTTTTCTTACATCATTAAATCATTAAAGAATAGATGGAAAAATTTGATTACGTAAGAATAATTTCTGAAAAGCAAGAAATCACCGTAAACAAAGACAGAAATCACAAACTGGGAAAAATATTTTCAACTCATATAAATAATTAAGAAAAAGACCAATTGCCCATTAGAAAATTAGACAAAGGATGTGAGATGACAGTTTATCCTGAGGAAATGTAGAGAAGACTTTTAAACATGGTGAAAGATTCTTAATCATAGCCAAAAGTTTAAAAATACAGGTTAAAATTAACCTAAAATATTGTCATGAGCCATGTGATTATATGAATTTTTAAAAGTTTATGAAATTTAAATTAAAAAACTCCCTAAAGTTTCTATAATATAACAATCTAGGTTATTTCTACACGTTTGAAGATTATTATTTCCTTTTGTAGTACTGTATTTTTCTCAAAATTCTTCTCTTCCGAACATTTAGTTTAAGCTTTCAGCTAATCTCTTCTCTTTTGGCACATGTGTGTGTGTGAGAGATTTGATGATGTATCTTCGGTTTTCAGAAGAACACTATGACATACTAGGCACTAGATAAATGTTTGTTTTAATAATATTAGAAAGGTGGAATGTAGGCATTGGGAGTAGCGGTGTTTACCTTCTGTCCTAAGCAGTCCACTGTAAAATAAATCAAGAGGACGCTGATTTATCGAAGAGTAACCAGTAAGGAGGAACAAGCAAGAAGGAAAGAAGTGGGGGTAGACATTGTAAAGACATTGCTCCTTTCACCCAAATGTGTTGAAAGTAAAACTCAGTGAATCTTAAGTGGAATTTTCAAACCAGACATGATCACTAATCAATTCTTAATAGATTTCAGGCAGTTTGTATACCATATATGAAGCTTGCATCTTAAAAATGGGATTTCAGAAATTTGCCCTTTTCACTTTAGTCCATGGAAAACACTTGTATTCTACCTTATTTGAAGCTGCGTCTATATCACAGCAGAGCATTCAGGTCTTTGTAGTTAGGCAGACGTCATGTGAGACAGGAACAAGAAATACCAGACTTTCCTGTATTACCACAGAAACTCTGAATAATCTAAAGTGTATCTGGGTCATCTCATAGACTACCTGGTGAGTGGCATCTTAAATGGGTGTCAGCAGAGGTCATGACCACAAATGGTAACAAACTCCACCTGTAGATGGCCAGGAACTGTAAATGGATGAATAGCTGTGCCTCTGAAAAGTTCTTAGTAGCATCTGCATGCAAAGTAGTTTAGCAATTTACATTATACTGGCTAGTTGCTCAAACCCTCAAACTCCTGAATGAAGTCTTAATTATTCTACGGTGCAGAACTGGTTTGTATGTCAAAAGAGTGTCTGCCTATCCTCTCATGCTTTCGCCATTATTTTTATCTTAATACGTATTTTTCTCTCTTTCATATTGGAGGAACATTTGCAATCAAAATACAGATTTGATGAAGTTGCCAGTGTCCTGTAATGAGGTGAATTTTTTTTAACTGAAATAACCTCATTTGGATTATCTTAATCATTGCAAAGACAAAATGATTCTGTTTTTTCCATGAAGATGTTAACCACATGGTACTACTTTTTGCTCTACCTCTTAGCAGCAATGTGACTGTGGTG
The DNA here is from genome assembly GCA_963573935.1 of Arctocebus calabarensis. Taxonomy (NCBI): domain Eukaryota; kingdom Metazoa; phylum Chordata; class Mammalia; order Primates; family Lorisidae; genus Arctocebus; species Arctocebus calabarensis. The sequence goes on from CAUYON010095918.1 coordinate 16,197, forward strand.
TCTCAGTTTCATCATCTTTAAAATGAAAGATTGACAATGCCTACTTGAGAGAGATTGTAAAGAGTAGATTAATCTTAAAGAACTCAAAATAGTTCTTCAGATTCAATAAGTGCTCAAGAAATGGTTATTTTTAATATATCACTCAATAATCTATTAATTATTGAATCAATTATCTAGTTAATATATCTATAGAAATTCTATCAACTAAGGACTAATTATACTTTTGTAGCTGTATTACAAATCCATAAAAATGATCTGAAGTTCAATTATTCTTAAGAAAGTCCTACTCTCCCTAGTTATTTCTTATAAATCAAACACAATTGGAAATGATTTTAAAGCATATGGATTTATCAAATATAAAAACAGCTCAAGTGTGAAATTTTCTTACATGATTCTTTCACATTTTACTTTAATATCTGCTCTCCTTAAACTGCAACTGGTTAGTCCAATGTAACATTGGATGGCTACCCCAACTATTAAAATTTATTTTCACTCATAAAACCTGAGAAACATCACTGACAAAATTGCAGATGCAAAAATGGGAAGGAGATATTAAAATATCACTGGTTGACTTAATAGAAAGACATAGTTATTCATTGGACAGTTAGTTACCCCTTATGCAAGTTCCTGAACCTCAAAAGTTGATGATTTTTTGGCCTTATTATGAGCTCCATTTTCAAATCTTTGTGGTTGTGTTTCCAATCGATGGGCAAGAACTGAGCTCTGCTCAGCTTCCCCTGCCCAGCAGAAGCTTGCTTTGGGGTCCCACGTCTTGTGTCTCGTGATTCTTGTCTAGGGGCTTCTCTGAGACCTCTGCCTGTTTAGTACTCAGATGTGTACAGCCTCCAGGGCCAGCATAGATCCACAGGGAGCAGGACTCCATGGATATGCCCTTCCTTTTTCTTCTGGAATGCATTTCTGACGCGGTAAGTTTCCCCAGAAAGCCCTAGTAGAATAGAGCACAGTCATCGGCAGCAGGGCCAACTTAACTTGTACTGTCTTTCCCTGTTCCTGGGTTATTCTCCCTCACTTCACTCCTTGTTCCCTGGAATCACTTCCCTAATAAATTATTTGCATACAAGCCTTTGTCACAAACTCTGCTTGCAGGGTTATGCAATATTTTAAATTGCATTCCAGGATAATGCAATATTTTAAATTATTTTTCAATGAAAAATGTTATCAGACCTAAGGTTACTGTGATAGGATGAAATAATTAAGATACAAAAAATAAAATGTTCATAATTCTTTAGAAGAATTTAATTCTGAACTCTTGAAAAAATATCTTAGTAATGGAAGTTCATAGAAATGGGATGTATGCATACTCTCGGCCACTGAGAAGATCAAATTGAAGGTGCATCTCAGAGGAAGTATTCCATAAGGAAGGATGCTATACCCAGTTCACACAGGTTTGTAACTCAGAATAGCTCTGTGTAAACATGGATTCAGGGAAGTAGTAAGGTTTCTTGTTCAAAGACTTGAAAAAAGCTCTTAGTTCTACTGTGCTTTTCTAAGTAGAATAAAAGAATAAGAAAACCAAAAATGGTTGTTAACGGGAAGAAGAGTTAATTAGAGAAAGGTGGGTTAAAATAGTTAAAACATAATGGTCTCTTCTCCTTCCTTCAGCCTTATGGGCCCTCCACAAATTTGTTATGTAACAGGAAACACAACAGAAATATCTCTGGGTTTGGAAAACCCCTAGGACTGGTTTTGCCTTCTATGGCAGCATCTCCCAGCTGGTTACTCAGATGCAAAGGTGGCAAAGATGATTGTGCAGGTCGAGGTAGCAGTTGCCACCAAGAAGCCATGTGTGTGTGGCACGTGAGAGGGATCAGGAGGAAGTCCTCAGTGTCTTGCTCATCATCTCTGTCTGCACGTGCCACGCCAGGCCTTGGGAACTTGAGGCAGCATTCTTCTGGGATGTCCCCAGATGGGCCTCCCATCAACGTTAGGGCTGTCTGGTTTGTGTGTTTCACTCTCAGGGTCCTGAGCCAGGTCCAGCTTTAAGGACTCCAGTATATTAAATACATGGGGCTTGGCGCCTGTGGCTCAATGGGCTAAGGCGCCAGCCACGTACACCTGAGCTGGCGGGTTCGAATCCAGCCCGGGCCCGCCAAACAACAACGATGGCTGCAACCAAAAAAAAAAAAAATGGCCGGGCGTTGTGGCAGGCACCTGTAGTTCCAGCTACTTTGGAGGCGGAGGCAGGAGACTCGCTTAAGCCCAGGAATTGGAGGTTGCTGTGAGCTGTGATACCACAGCACGCTGTCCAGGGTGACAGTTTGAGGCTCTGCCTCAAAAAAAAAAAAAGCATGGACATGTCCAAACAGAATTACAAAAATCATGTATTTTAAATGCTTATACTTAACAAATCAATGGTTACTGTAATCAACCAATTTTTTATTTGAAATAATTATAATAGAGTCACAGGATGTTGTAAAGATGGTCCGTGCACCTTGCACCCAGTTTCTTCCAATGGCTACATTTTATACAACTATACTACAAAATCCGAACCCGGGCAGTGACATTGGTACAATGTGCCTGCATTTTTCTAGTCATACCATCTCATGCATATTCATGTGCCCTCCACCTCAATCAGGAGACAGACTGCTCCATACCCACAAAGAGCTCCCTGGTGCTGCCCCTGTATAATCATCCTCATCCACTTCCTCACTACCAACCCTAAGCCTGGAAACCGTTAATCTGTTCTCCATTTCTATATGATTTTGTCATTTTGAGAATGAAGGAAATGACACAGTGTACGAGCCTTTTGAGATTGGCTTAGCATAATGCCCCTGAGAGCCATCCAAGTTGCCGTGTCTATCAGTAATAGTTCCATTTGATTGCTGAGTAGCAGTCCACGATACAGAGGCACTGCAGTTTAACTCTCCATCTAATACGGGAAAGTTTAGTAGTTTCTAATTTTGACTATGGTGAATATCACTGCTGTACACATCCATGTTCCGGGCTTTGTGTAAAAGCAAGTTTTCATTTCTCTAGGAAAGAGGCCCAGGAGTGCAATTGCTCTGGACTGTATGGTTAAGTGTTTTTTTAGCTTTATAAGAAACTGCCATAGTGCTTTCATAGTGGCTGTATCATTTTGCATTCCTACGAGTGATTTATGTGTCACTATTTTTTATTTTAGCCATTCTAATATCTTACTGTGATTTCACTTTGCATTTCCCTAATGGTTAATGATGCCGAACATTTTTTAATGTGCTTATTTGCCATCCATGTGTCCTCTTTGGTCAGAAGCCTCTTCATGTCTTTGGCCTGTTTTCTAACTGGACTGCTTGTTGTTGTTTTTTTTGTTTTGTTTTCTTTTTAACTGTTGGGTTTTGACAATTCTTTAAATGAGTCTTTTGTGAGAGAAGTGATTTGCAAATATTTTCTCCTTAGCTTGTATCTTGTTTTATTTTTTCTCATGTCCTTAGAGGATCTTTCCTAGAATAAAAGATTTTTAAAATTTGATGATGTATTGATTTTTTTTCTTTCGTAGGTTACACTTTTGATACCTTATCTGAAAGTTCTTCAGGAAGCCCAATGTATTAAATATTTTTTCCTAAAATCTTAACATTTTACTTGTAAACTCATGATCCATTTTGAGTTAAGTTTTGCACAAAGTATAAGGTTTAAGTCAAAATTTACTTTTCTGCCTATGAATATATAACTTCTCTTCTATCATTTATTGAAAAGACTATCCTTATTTTATCGAATTGTTTTTGTACTTTTGTCAAAAATAGTTGTCCATGTAGGTGTGGGTCTGTTTCTGTTCTATTGATCTATGTGTCTATCCCTCTACCCATACTGAACAATGCTGATGGAGACAGCTTTACAATGTCTTAAAACTGGTAAGGGTAATTCTTCCCACTATGTTTATTTTTTAAAACTATTATGGCTGGGCAGTGCCTGTGGCTCAGTGAGTGTGGCGCTGGCCCCATATACAGAGGGCGGTAGGTTCGAACCCAGCCCTGGCCAAACTGCAACAACAACAACAACAAAAATAACTGGGTGTTGTGGCGGGTGCCTGGAGTCCCAGCTACTTGGGAGGCTGATGCAAGAGAATCATCTAAGCCAAGCGCTGGAGGTTGCTGTGAGCTGTGATGCCATGGCACTCTATGGAGGGTGACAAAGAAAGACCCTGTCTCTAAGAAAAAAAAAATAAAAAACTATTATGGCTATTCTAATTCTTTTTACTTTCCTTATGAATGTTAGTATTATCTTGTCATATATTCAAAAATCATTTTTTAAAAGTTTATACTTTAAAAAACAATGATTTAAAAATATTCCAGAATAAAATGCACATTAATTGATATTTTAGGAGACAAATATGTATTATATAAAATTCCTTCAGGTGATAAGGTATTTTTAAAACATAAATGAATTTCGTATTTAGACTTGGGCTCCATCCCCAAGATATCTCATTATGTATATGCAAATATTCCAAAATCTGAAGAAAATAAAAAATTCAAACAACTTCTGGTTTCAAGCATTTTGAATAAGAAATACTTCACTCACATGTATATCTAATAAATGAACACATGTTTAAAGTTATGTGTTAGACTCTATGCATAAACTTTATTTAAAGAATATTTCAAAATCAAAATTTGAAGGCCTTAGTGTATTGGGCCCTTATTCCTTTCATGCCCTGGAATAGACTCTGTTCCCTATTTCTCTTAGTAAGAAGAACAAAAATTAGTGAACATACTATATTTCTTCTGAAATGTGGGCATTTTCTAACCTTGTATTTGGAAAATGGGCCATTTGTTTTCCTCAAAGATTTCATAGAACAAAGAGGAAAATATACAAATATTATGTGTATAATACCACTTGTAGAAAAAAGAGGAAAGAAAATCTTCCCCTCTCTCTAGTGCAGATAGGTCTGAAAGGGAAAATTAGCCTCCACAAATTCCTCTTCTTTCTTTTATTCTGAAAAGTCCACAGAAAATACTTATGAAGATAAATTATTTTATGTAAAGATTCAACCTTACTTATATACATCATAAGGAGTCTTGCTTGTTTCTCACCCAATTTTGCGTATTTATGTAAACTAAAACGCAAAACCACTGCTTCATATGAAAAAGACTTGAAATTAAATATTATAAAAAGAACTAGAAAGGCAAAACTATCATCAGAGAATGCACACACTTTAGTAAAAAGTAATATGCTGAGATCCATCATAAGTAGGCAAAAAGGACCCATCTCGAGTTTTGTTTGGAAGGGTATGGGCCAAGGGAGGAAGGACACGGTAGTTGTACAGACAGACGGCTTCCTAGCACTCCCTTCTGTCTTCAATCACTGAAGCAACTTCTTAGAATTATTAAGGCTTATGAAAATGCAAATACCTCTGCAAAGGATTATACTAGAAACCAGTGTTTCTTAACCCAGCTGCACATTGAAATCCGGTAGAGAACTTTTACAAAAAACTGATGACCACACTCTTGGAGAATTTGAATCATCTGGTCTAGCGCCCAGGCAATTCTAATGTACAGTCACGACCGAGAACAGTCACCGTGAGTGGCTGGGCAGTGATCCTTCTTCCCGTGGCACACAGAATCAGCTGGGGACTGTTAACATGCCAGAGAACCACCTCCTGAGATTCTGAATCTGATCTGAGCTAGAGGCCAGGCATCTGTATTTAATAACAGGAAAACAAACAAACACGCAATTAGAAAGGGCACCCACGGTCGAGAACTACTGGAAGTGGAGAAAGGTAAGGGTATCTTCTTCTTCTTCTTCTTTTTTTTTTTTTGTAGGGGTGGAAAGTGGAAAAACAGAGGGAGAGCAGGATGTTAAGGCTTTTGCCTCCTTTACAATTTTTTCCTTTAAGTAATCTTTGACTGAGAGGCTAGAATTCCTATCTTTGTGAAAACCAGAGGCAAAATGAGTGTGCTTGAGTGTGCAGACCTCACGGGAAAGAGTCGAGTTATGCCAGACTCAAGACTTAGTGTCACATTGCAGGGAACATTTAATCTTTGACTCTGTAGAGGCAACCTGGGAGGGGTATTACCTAAACGCCACAAAATTATGGTTTGCCCAAATCTACTCCATACACTTTAACAGCACTCTTTAATCACTTGGATGAAACCACTATTAAAGTTATTCCCTCTCTTTCTCCATTTGATAATTCAGTTTTGAATTCTGAAATGATTGTTCATCCAAATATATGAATTCCTCCGACCCTGTCCCCTCGTGACACACTACAGACCCAACTGGTGGTGTCCCACACGGATCCCGTGATCTGGCTTGGAGCCTTCCGGAGAGCTGGAATACATATAACACCTTCACACTGTGTAAGATGTGACGGGCTTTTTCATTGTAATTTAATGCCTATGAACAGATTTTTTTTTTTTAGTCCTTCCTTCTGTTTTATTATTCCTTCTGAATTTCAACCCCAAAGCCCTTGATGACTTGACAACATATTTGTAATGAGCAGACCCCTCAATCAAATATTTCCTTTCATCAGAAGGCAAAGGGGCAGAAGGGAGTTCAACAACTGTGTCAGACTTCTTGTGATTCAGAGTGTTTGTTTTAACGTACGTCAGGGACAATTGGAAAGCAAAAACTATTTAAAAAGAAAAGTGAAAATCTTACATGAACACATGAACCCATCCAATTTATTCACTGAGATATTTCTGTATTTAGGGAGATCAAGGCTCTCCAGGAGAACAAACATACTCACGTTCAAGTACATAGCCTTTTACTGACAGGCGTATATTACTGTAGCAAAGTCAGAAGACTTTGGTTTAAAAAGACCACTGATTACAGTTTATTAAAAAGTTAATGTGCCCATAATAAATGGATTTTTCTGATTTTTTTAAACAGTTCAATCTTTAGTCTGTATGTAAGTTATTTATAAATATAGATTTTAAAATTTAGCCATGTAGTTAAAAGTGGCTATATTTGCAAGGCTAATTTCTTCCTGGTGATATTTATGCATAATTTTCAAATTCTTTCTTTTAATATATGCATGAACATATTCCTTCACCAAATATTTATTGCCTGTTGTATAGCACATGCTGTTCGATCTGCGGAAGATAAAGAAGTATACAGATATCTTAGTTTAAAAGTGTTAAGTCCTTAAAAAGTGTCAAGCCTGATCTCTGATTTTGTGTGCTTCTAAGACTGTGTGTGTACACTATTGTAAGAAATTTGGACAATGCACATATAAATAGTAAACAAGATGATTTCATATGATAGTAAGTGCTCTGAACAATGTGGAACAGAATGGTGAAATAGAAAATGCTGAGAGGAGAGGCATTCTGTTTTCAAGAACTAGCCTGCATCAGGCCCTCTGAGGAGGTGCTAGTCAAGTGAGGATTGCCAGATGTAGCAAATAAAAATACATGATGCCCAATTAAGTTTGAAATTCACATAGATGATGAATAGTTTTCTAGTGTAAGAAAATCCCCTGCAATATTTGGGACACACTTTCGTTAAAAAACTTTCAAAATGAGGCTCAGCACCTGTACCTCAGTGACTAGGGTGCCAGCTACATACACTGGAACTGGTGTGTTAGAACCCAGTCCGGGACAGCTAAATAACAATAACAACTACAACCAAAAATTAGCCAGGCATTGTGGCGGGTGCCCGTAGTCCCAGCTACTTGGGAGGCTGAGGCAAGAGAATCACTTAAGCCCAAGAGTTTGCGGTTGCTGTGAGCTGTGTGATGCCACGGCACTCTACCAACGGTGACATAGTAAGACTCTGTCTCAAAACAAACAAACAAACAAAAACACCTTTCAAAATGAAATTCAGGTTTGAGTGGGCATCATGTATGTTATCTGGCAATTATAAATCCCGCTGAGAGCTGAGGAATGGAAGAGAGGGAGCTTGCAGGGGTAGGTGTTTTCCAGGCAGAGGGGAAAGGGTGATCCTGTAAAAAATACAGATGCTCCTCAGCTTATGGTGGGGTTATGTCTGGAGAAACCCATGGGAAGTTGAAAATTCTTAAGTTGAGAATGCATGTAATACACCTAACATACTAAACTTCATAGCTTAGCCTACCTTACCTAAAACATGCTGAGAACACATATGTTAGCCTACAGTTGGGAAAAATAATCTAATACAAAGCTTGTTAAATAATAAAGTGTGGGATATCTCATGCAATTTACCAAATACTGCACTGAAAGTGAAAAACAGGCTGGGTATGGTGGCTCACACCCATAAGCACTCCTGGAGGCCCAGGTGGGTGGATTGCTTGAGCTCACGAGTTTGAGACCAGCCTGGGCAAGAGTGAGCCCTTGTCTCCACTAAAAGTAGAAAAAAATCTAGCTGGGTATTGTGGCAGGTGCTGATAGCCCCAGCTGCTCAGGAGGCTGAGGCAAGAGGATTGCTCAAGCCCAAGAGTTTGAGGTTGCTATGAGCTATGATGACATTATGGCACTCCACCCAGGGCAACAGAGTGAGACTAGGTCTCAAAAAAAAAAAAAAAAAAAAAAAAGGAAGTGAAAAACAAAACAGTTGTATGGGCATTTGAAGCATAGTTTCCACTGAAAGGATATTGCTTTAGCACCATCTAAGGTCAAAAAAATCCTGCAGCTCAATTCATAATCACTAAGACATGGAAGCAACCCAAATGCCCATCAACTCATGAGTGGATTAACAGATTGTGATATATGTATACAGTGGAGTCCTATTCAGCCATAAAAAGGATGGAGACTTTACAACTTTTGTATCTACCTGAATGGAGTTGAAACACATTCCTCTTACTAAAATATAATATTAATGAAAAAAGAACGTATCCAATGTACTTAATACTAATATGAAACCAACATATAAACAATGACATGCCCACAGGGAAGAAAAAACATGAATATGCAAGTGAGGGGGAGGAGGGGGGAAAGAAAGGGGAGTATGAAGGGAGCACCTTCTCACCTAATGTACACAATGTAAAGGTATATAGCATATCCCCTGGTGAAGGGCTCAACTATAACTTGAACTTTACCTTAGAAACAAAAACAGTGCAACTGAAACATTTGTACCCTCATTAATGTGAGAGACAGAAATCCTAAATTGAGCTATCCATTTATGTTGAGGATGATCTGTACTCAGTTTAAAATAGAAGGATTGACATTAGTAAAAAAGGTATTATTGACATTTCAAAATAATTTTATAGATGGGTCATGTGAAATGGAAGATTACTAGGTGCTTTTATAATATTTGTAGGTCTTTTTAACTGAATAAGAATTGGACAGTGCAGTCAGAGGAACAGGGTTGGCTGGAAAGAAACTTCAAGCCAATATTGTATATTAATATCTATTTTTATTTGAATATCAATAAAACTAATACCTTATGAAATTATAATTCAGTTAGACTTTTTAGTTTCAATTAGACCAAACTTTGTATTTGTAAAAAAATTTACATATATGTAATATATATATACCTCTACTCAGAAGGGAGAGGAACTTGTGTTAAGACAGATTAAAAATTTAACACAAACTAATTTTTAGACTCCATATCTAATTTCTCAGAGGTGCTCACTTCTTACAAATTAATATTATTTCTTTTATGATCACATCAGTTTAAATAAAAATTAGAACAATTCTGTAGCATGATAAAGCATCAATTTGCTATTTTCAAAGTAAGTCCTAGTAACTATGTAAATTACTAACAGCATAGATTACCAAAGATATATCCTTTAAAGTTCTTTATCTAAATAAACTGCTGCTGAAAAACTAAGTATTTCAATTGTTTTGTGAGAAAACGTTATGTCATAACAACCAAATATACTGATTACTACATTTTTTGCTTATACAAAACTAATCTTAACTTGTACAGTTTGAACAAGTCACAAGAGTATGATTAAAGATAACCTTTATGTGAATGCTCTTTGGAGATAAATATTTTCACACAAATTGCTAATAATTAGTGATGAACTAGTTATGGTATGTGCTGTAACTAAAATGATTCTGTTAGTAACATTTAACTATCACCAAATGAAATATGTATGAGGCGAATAAGGTAATAACAGACATGTATTACCTATTTAAATTGTACCGTTGGAGAAAAATTATTTTTAAGTTCTTAGAGATTCTAGTTCAATTAAAAATCTCATTAATACATGCTGCCACATTTTGATCTCAGCAGCACCTGTCAAGATAAATTAAGATTGTTTCATGATTCCCTGGCCAAGAATTTGATCGTGTGGGTTCATTATTTACTGTCTGGGCTGGTTAGTTCATTTGATTAAAGCTCTGGGCTCATGAAAACAAGGGTAGGAATTCAGTTATGGATGAGCTAATACCTTGACCTCCATTTACATTTTTAAAATCCTGAACAACTTCTTACAAATCTGTGGTTTACCAAGTATTAGGCATTGGGTCAGGACCAGGACCAGGACCAGTGGATTGCCGCTATGAGAAACACACCTCTGTCAGGTGGATTTGGTGGCATTTGGCTTGTACACACTGTATGAGCATTTGCTTAATTTGGCAATATGCAATAGCCCTCTTAATATTTAGTATTAATTAGTGGGTTTTGCTCTTCTAGGACTATTACAGTCAGAAATATTTAGGAAGTGATTTGATAATTTCAATTTTGAATTAACTTAGTTCAAATAAATTTCCTATGAGCAGTCATTTATTTTTCGCATTAAGGCTACTAGGAATTATCTAAAAAAATATCGATAACTGGGCGGCACCTGTGGCTCAGTGAGTAGGGCACCGGCCCCATATACCAAGGGTGGTGGGTTCAAACCCTGCTACAAACTGCAACAAAAAAATAGCCAAGTGTTGTAGTGGGCGCCTGTAGTCCCAGTTACTCGGGAGGCTGAGACAAGAATAGCCTAAGCCCAGGAGCTGGAGGTTGCTGTGAGCTGTGAAGCCACAGCACTCTACCAAGAGCAACAAAGTGAGACTCTGTCTCTGAAAAATAAAAAATATATTGATAACTGCCAAGTCAGTTTTGGAATAGAGTATTTTTGCTGTGGATCTTGACACCACCTAGCAAAAAATAGGCAAATGATTGGGCTGATAGGTTGATACCATTCTCTAATCCTGGTTGTACATTAGACCTATAAATCTCTTTTCTGAAGGGGCATCCTCTTACAGAAGGGTCCTGAGTTCTTTATGAAAACAGAATCCACGTGGCTTCCCTGGCGCAACAAAGGTTCCACACCCTTTCCCAGTCATACATGGTGTCAACACAATGTTGCCTTTAGACTCTTGGTTCTCCTAAGGGAGAAAGATACAAGGACCTCTTTGAGTACTCTCATCCCCAAATACTTATCTTCTAGTTTTTCAGACTCTCAATCTAGGAAAACCAGAGGCAACTGGTACATTTTTAGTACTGACTGCAATGAACCATTTACCAACCTAACTGCTTTCTCCTTAAGCCCAAACCACCTATGTCAGGGGATTCAATAGGATGAAGTAACCACTTTCGTACTTTGGTACTGGAGAAGAAATAACGAGCAGAACTGTATAATTTTTTTGGTATAAGAAAGAAGTGACATAATTTCATTCTTTTAAACTATTCAATAGGCTTTGTATTTTATGCCATGCTTTCAGGTATTAAAGCCTAAAATGTTTTACTTAACTGAAATAATCTTTAAAAATTCATTATTCCAAGCTCAGTTAAATGGCTTAATCACATTATATCACTCTTTAAAATGAATTAGAATCCAGAGTATTTTAGTTAACAAATTTATTATGAAACCTATCCAGTATAGTAACACAATAGGGATACAAAAATTAAAGTGAGAAGAAATACCAAGATTCCTGCAATTTTTTCTACTTTTAAAAAGTTATAGTAATTTAAACTATTTGTGCAGTACAAAGCAATCTCTTGCCTCTACCCAAGTGGCAGGCAGTTAAAATCCAGAATTTGCCACTGCACTTTGGTCCTGTTAACTAATGGAGTGCTGTCAGCATCCATACTCAATAGTCTACTGTGTCCATTCGGTCGACTTCTTCCAAAAATAAAAATCAATGTTATGATTGATGATAACAATGATCATCTTGGTAAGATTTTGTGTTTCTAGCAGAGATTGGTAATGATGTCTTGTAAGATTTTGTGTTTCTAGCAGAGATTTACTGAACAGCCTATCTGTGCTAGGCACTGAATTACAAAACAGGGATACAGTGAGAAATTAGACGGTCCCTGTACACAAGGAGCTCCAGTTGTGGGGGGTGAAGCATGTAATAATCAAAGTGCTAAGATGAACTGGCTGCCATAGTTCAGTGGTTAGTGCTCCAACCCCTGCGTGAGTTCAAACCTTGCCTGGGCCTGATTTACAAACAAATAAAAAAAATTCAAAGAACAAAGTGTTGTGATGCACCACGTGAGGGCCAGAGCAGAGCAATGCCCGGAGGTGGGACACTATTCTGCAGGGAAGCAGGACGAGACAGTTTTCCAAAGTCTGTACAATTGTTTTAGCCACCATTTAACATGGGCTCAAAACTGTTTTTGTACCTTGTGGAATGAGCAGGTACAGATGAAAGATGGATAGTCAGTGTTGACCACTAGTTATGCCCTCCTATTCTCACACTGAACAGTGCTGTAAGCCCTGGCTCTGTTCTTAGTGGAAATTTTTTTCTTTAATATTGGGTGCTGAGGCCAAAGAGACTAGTATGTGTTTCACTGGGAATCCTCTAAGACGTATGCTAGGTAGTTATACTAAGTTATCTCTTAGTCTTTTTTTTTATTTAGAATTATGCTTCCTAACTTTTCAGAATTACTCTTTGTATATATTTTCCTTCCTTTTAAGATGAAAGGAGAACTTCATCCTGGTAATCTACATTAAAAACAAATTTTTCTCAAATTTTTCTTTCAGTAGTACAATGCAGTCAGACTGAATAAACTCTTCTACGACACTTGTGGAAAAGAATTTAGATAAGCTACCAATGTCCTGCCTAGTTAATTAGAGTGGAAATACTTCTTTTAGTAGAATACTATGTTCTTTTTGCTATGCTATATTTCTGAAGCATGATCTTCAAACAGCACAAGGATTGTATTCTATTCCTTAATGACTTTGGAAGAACAAATTATTTAGGTATACAGGCCAAGTATGTTTTTTCAGGCATTGTTTTAAGTATTATTTATTCTTTCATTATTTACCTAGTTTGATTCCTTCTAGGACTTATTTGTTCTTAAGAAAAGGAAAAGTGTTAATTGAAATCATTTTGGAAATGACCCAAAAGTAATCAGAAATATCTCCAGTAGGTTTAACATACCACGCGGAAGCTGTCAGGAAGTCTTCATAATTAACTAAATAACCATTCGCTTTGGCTGTGTAAAGAACAGAGTAAAAAAGGTAACTTCAGAGGCCCTGTCTTTGTAAACTCATTTCTTTTATGCATATTATTTAGGCCAAACTTAAAAACAACAAAAAAACTTACCTGGAAAAAATTCATTATCCAGAGCCTATTCTAGATCCTTAGAGTAGCACTTACAGATAGATAACACTGCAGGCACTTAACAAGTGACCTCCTCTTCAGAGGGCAACCCAGAGAAAATTAGCTACAAAGTCGCCTAGCAAGACTTTAAGCTTTGAAGGGCTACTGTTGTTGGTGAGTGTGTGTGTGTTTGTTTCTGGCAGCTTATCAGCTTCCTTTAGATTTTTCAAGACAAATTATTTTTTGAAAAGCATTCAGTAAAAACATTTAAATTAATTATAAAGAAAACTTGATGGCGAGGGCTATAAAATACTGGGCTATGTTTCCACGAGTGACGGCAGAATCAGGTGCCTGGACTTTACTAGGAGAATTTATGTCCTTTTAATAACAGTGTTAATAAAGGTAATTTAGGGACAGTCTTTTAAGAGATAGGATAACCCAGAGCAACCACCCGAAGTTTCTTCACATCTAAAATACCATAATAAATGAAACTATTTTTTCTTAAAATTATTCATAACACAGTGCAAGGCCTAGGGTTTTAAATTTATTAACAGGCTTGTAAAAATCTATTTGGTTCCTTTTAAAGGACAGCTAGCAAGGTTAAGCACAGCTGAAGTCTGGAAATTATTCTTGAGTTAGGGGTCAGGCCTTGTCTATCTGGTTTCTGAACCCCAAGTTGCTACGTGAACTTCAGCAGAACCATAAATGTTGTCAGATGGAGAAAGGGCTATGACACAATTTCTCTGTACACATGTACCATTTACTTTACAACCTCAAAACCTGACAAATGGGGAGCGTTTCATACTGTGTTCTGGGTTGGCAGTGTTTGCCATGCAGGTACAGTACAAGCAGGTGGAATCTCACACCGTGCTAAATCACAGCACTCTAAAAAACTCAGGGCCTTGCAAAGGGCCATATCTCAAAAAAGTTATGGCTTCAAATAAATGTGCCATTTTATAAAATTATACCTACTGTATCAGAAAAAAATGTTCTTTTCATGTGAGTGACATTTATATGACTGCCATTTATGGGGAATAGGACATTTTCACATAGCAGGGCTGAGGAATGACTTTGAAAGCCAAGAGTATTCTCTGAATAATAAAAGTGGTAGAACTTTAAGATGCTCTTGTGGGAAGAGATTCCCTCCAAAGCTAAGTTGTTTCCTTGTAAAAATAAATCCTGTATTATTATGAAAAGAGTAATTACTCAGTTATAGGTGTAGTATTAAGGAGATTTAAAATATATTTCAAATCCGTGGGCAACTTTTAGGTATGGTTTTTCAGTTTGTAGAGTTGGGCTTTGTGGATCATCTGAACCAATAGCCCTTAATTTTACATGAAACCGAGCCTTCTAGTAGAAGTAGGAGTAGACTTCTCCATCCCCTATGCGTGCTCCATTCACCTCATTGTCCACTACATCAGTCACCTTTTAAAAAAAGGTGCCAATTTACCACTGGGGCGGGGGGACAAACAGGGAATCAAGGCTTTATTTACTTTTCACAATAACTTATATTTTAAGCAATTTTTCTCTAGAAAAGCAATCTTTAAACTGCATAAGGAAATTTAGGTCGAGATCAAGAATGGGAGTGGTTGCAGATATCAGGACAAACTTCAGCTCTTGGTTAGGAAGCAGCCTCAGCCCTGAGCCTGTGGACATTGCTAAAGCTTTACCTTTTCTTCCAGGCTCCTTTCTGACTGGGCGCCACAAGACTGCTCCAGTCCGTAAGTAAGATACAGGGAGGAATCCAACCCGGTCTTCCTCCTTAGGGCTTCTCTACATCCCGGTAGAGTGATGACCATTACACTCTGGGCAGCTAGAAGCTTGCCGACTGGCCGCCGGGCAGCCCTGGCTGACTTTCCCGGGACGGGACACCAGGGAGCAGGGACAGAGTTGTGGGCGCTGAGAAGGGTGCCTGCCAGCGGGGGGAGTTTGCAGGCTCCTGCTCCTCCGTGCGAGCGCGCTGGGGAGGGGGCCTTTAGAAGCAGGATTCCACTCGGATCGAGGCAGCTAAGAGACGAACGCAGAACATTCGGCGAAAGGTACGGGTTACAGCCAGCAATGCGACCCACCTGCGGGAGAGGCGCTTCCAGGATTAGGGTCCAGCGCAGGCGCAGCGGGTGAGCACCGCGGGCCAGGCGGGCGGAGCGCAGCTTCGCGGCGCCTCCAGCTCGGAGCTGCGACGCGTGGCTCTCGCTGCTATATGAACCCAGAGAGGGGGGAGGACCTGCTAGATTGCGCAAGAAAAGCGGTGAAGAAAGCGTTTCCTGGAAGAGTTCAAGCTGGAAATCCCAGCGGCTGGAAGGACCAGCACTTCCTGTGCTGCTGTTGCTGCAGGTGGTGCCCTGATCCGAGGCCAGCAGGAGTTTTTCGGGTTTTCCCCGGAGCCCTTGGGATCTGTGCATCCCAGCCTGATTGAGACTCAAGCCTCCCCTGTCCTGCAGGAGTTGGAGGAATCTCTCTGAGAGGGAGAGAAACCACCACTTGAGCTAGGCTTCTGGGCATTTCTCTTGTGGCCATTTTTATCTCAGCTTAGAGTAAAAGGTGACCTCTTTCCCCTCTGTCTGGAAGCCCGGGTTCTTATGGAACTGAGCCTGGCTGAGTTTGAGTTTTCAGGTCTTAATTTAGGTAAATTAAGGAAACAAAATGGAGAGATGGTGATATCTAGTCATATGCATGCAATTGGATTGATGTGTCTGAAACCACAGACAAGGTGGTGTAAGATTTAATTAATCATGATAGCCTAGGGGGGCAAAGCACCCCCGTGTTAACAAATCGGCAGCCTAAAACCCAGGGTGTTCCCAATGGTTTCCCACCCAGCCGTCTTAACTGCCATGTCATACACTTGCCAAGGCCCAGATGCCCACTCACACAGAGGCCTGTCCCTGACACTTTTACCTGGATCACAACGCTCCTCATAGCGACTCCTGGAGTCTGCTCCCACCCCATGTCTTTCAAGAAATCTTCTAAGACACTAGTTGTAATAAATCTTTTCTCTCTCTCTATAGTACAGTTCATTCTTCTAACACGGCAGTTAGGACAATTTGCCTCTCAAGAAAGTTTTTGGGTATAATACAATATATTATTGTGTCATATCGGGCTGCAAGCTCAGAGCCAATGGTCTGTCTCTATCCTTTTCGATCTGGATTCTCCACTACACCTGGAACAGTGCTTTGTGCGGTCATCTGTGCTTAACAATGGAGATGTGTTCTAAGAAATGTGTCCAGAGGCAGTTTTGTATAGTCTGTTGCTCCTAGGATACAAACCTTTACAGCATATTACCATCTTGAATACTGTGGGCAATGTACGTCTAATCATATTTAAACATGGAAAAGGGGTGAATAGGTAAGCAGGGACAAAGGCTTGCTGGTGTGTCTCTAAGAGGCCTAACGGTTGGTCGACACAGCTTTGATGAGTTGCTCCTAGCTTTAAGCCTGAAGGGCACAAAAACTTGATTCATAGCCAGCCCAATACAGCTAAAATGCTGATTTGTTAGTTGTCAATGGAATATAAACCAACTAGTTACTGTGAAAATATGGTTGCTAAGGGTACAAGACATTCTGGTTATCACATTTTCTCCCTATAGGCACTTCCCATGGAAGCCATTTTATATGTAGAAGGTTGCTTAATAAACAGGGGATGGGGTTATAAAATTCCAGGGTTTATTGGCACCTGGTTAAGAGTAGCTATGTCCATGTGTGCCAGTTAGAAGCAGACAGCTGGGATCTATGGATCAGGCCCCTCTGGTTTCTGGTGTTTAGGTCAATTATGAGTTGGCATAATGGACAGCCATAATCCCAAGTACATCCTCCAACTGATAACAGAATCATTGCTTTATAAACTTATCAATATGAGCTGGATGAATAGTTTTGAAACCAGATTTTTATGAGAGGCAAATACATTTCAGTTATGTAAGCTCTTTTCTTTGCTAAAGGCAACCAGAGTCCTAGAAAAGGAAGATTAAATTACTGGGATAGGAAGGATGGAAAAAAATTGCCTTTATTAGTACTGAACTTAAGAGACATTTGACTTATTTATCTGTGGTTTAAAGATTCATTTTCCCCTTGGGCCTAGGAGGGACACACAATTCATAACTCTTCTAGTCCTTCCATAAACCCTTGAGTTAGGGGAAAATTAAACTTCCAAAAGATGCCAGAAACCTGAATACCCTAGAATGTTCTGTTGGCAGGATTCATCGTTCTTCCTAGTCTTATGCTCAGAGGTCCAGATAAGCCTTTCCAGATGTCAGGCACCACTAGAGTTCCTGTTTAGAGCTTTACATAATCCCTGTCCCACCAAGTCTGTCCTGCCTCTTTCCCTTTCACCAGCCTCCTCACCTCAAAGTTCCCCTCTGGTAGGATTTAGGCAAATGGATGAAGTAGACCTAGAGCCAGAGTTCATTAAATATTATTAGGCAACTAAATAAATGTTGCTTTAACATTTGGTATCTCTTTTTCTATGTCATTTCCCTCCTTTTCCGGACGCCACTCTGTACCAAGGTCTTGGTCATTTTTCCCTCTTCCATAAGACTCCTCTTACAGTGTACCACCCATTATTATGGGGTTAGGTAGAGCTTTCAACAGGTGCTGGACCTACAGATGACTGACTTGATATTCAATAACTATTATGCATATGAAAAATTCTTGTTCACTTAAAGATTTACCCTCCTTTTTAAATTGAAGGACTCCTAGAGATGCTTCTGCTTAACCCAAAGAAATAAATCTGTAATGGTAGAGATTTCATTGACTCTTGGAGATACTTTTGAGCATGGTTACAATGAAAATTTCATCTTTTGTTTACCTAGCATCCAGGGCCAGGACTACAGTGAAGTGAGTGAGGAGGCTAGAGCACAAAATTTGAGGAGGTTCTCCCTCTCTGAACTCACCCTGTGAAAGTGAATGTCTTCTTAAATTTTGTCCTTTGGCCTCCTTCAGTTCTGGCCCTCTGGCATCCATTTCCTTTTCTGGTAATTATATCTTTGATAAATACTCTTACATAGTCTTGATCCTTATATTCAGATTTAATTGACAGCATTACTAGGGTTCCAGGAGCAGGCACCTGACTTAGGCCTGACCAAGGCCTGACCAATTAAAGCACAGAGCCTGTCCACAGTGATTGGTTTAGTATGACGTGTGACCTCAACTGAGCCAGTAGGAATCTTTCCTGGAACAACCTGGAAAGCTACACATTCTTTACAGAGGGTATGAACTGCTCCAATGTGAACCTGGTTTACTGTTATTAGAAAATGAGCTTGAGAAGGAAATTGCTTCTAGAGAAAGTAAAGCAAAGAGAGGGGAAGACACAGAGTTCTGAAATTATTAGAGTTCCAGATCTGAAGAGGGCTGTATGCCCCGGGCTTTTTAGTTACATGAGTCGATAACTGGGTATCTGTAATTTGTACAGTCCTGACTAATAAATGGGACTGGTAGGATGAGAAGGGTGCCTGCTCAGTTATGCTTGTGTGATGGTAATGCCTCCTAAGGTGGCTTAATCCCAATATGCAATCAGAATGTCCTCTCTCATACACACACACTTTCTGAGTATTCTTGTAGTAGATTTGGGACTTTGATAAATAACCAGTTTCCATGGCTTAAGTTTTCTCACCCTTTTCCTAATATATCTGGAAATTCAATTTCTGATCTCAGCAAACTTCTTTTTCTACTTCTTTCCTACTCTATAAAGAAGACTGGGCAGATAGAAAGAACCCTTTACCCCCATCCTCCTATCCTGTGAAATAGCAAATAAAGAAACCAGGCCATTGACTGCTTTTAGCCAATTTCTAGGATTCCTACCAACACAGACCAGGAAACAAAACCAAACAACATTTTGCCACCCACCTGTACCCAAAAAAAGTCCTGATGGGAAACTCTGTGAGACACTGACAATATTGGAGTCTGGGTTAGGAATGATGTCAGGAATGACAATAAAGAATTTAAAAATAAGATATACGCTAAAGAACCTGACTCTAAGTTCAAGAGAAGGTAAAAGTGGAAGAATTAAGTGTGTGAGATAAGGAAATCATATTTCAAAAAGTCACTGACAAAGTCTCGAATGGAGGAACAGCTACAGCTACTTTAGGAAATTGAAAATGGGCAAGAATCCCTGTGCTCTTCACCTAGGTTTCTGAATCCTGGGTCACAGAATGTTTGTTAATTTTGGAGGCTTCTGGGTCACCTGCAGGGCTGTGGCTGACCACCACTAAAAAATCTGGAGGTGTTCCAAGCTGACCTCAGAGAGTGTTACTTAATTAAACAAAATGTGCAAAGTAGTTTTAAGAGGTGTATAGAAATATTTGAATTCACATTTGATAAATGCAGCTGGTATTTACAGCGATGTTCTTTCGGTAATTCAAAATCTGAAGGTATGTCAACCCATTTTACCCCAGCCTCTGGATATATTTGGGGACATGTCAAGCCACTGCCAGAATTATGGCTCAACGGTTGAGTGGCAATTACTGTTAGTACTGGAATTAGCACTGGTAAAGGCAATTCCGGTCCAGCCAATCTGTGCCTAGTGCCAGTAAGGGAAAGTTAGTTGGATTTTCACATGCCACAGAGAAGATAAATATATTAATAAATTAAAAAAAGAGTAAATGGAGTCCTGTTCACTTTCAAATAGAATTAGTAGTGAATATAGTACAAAACAGATTATCACAGTAAAAGCAAAGCTTAAGAATAGTGAAAGTATTAGGCAATTTTTTTCCTGCATATTTTTGGCTGTAAAGATCAAACTCTCTTACTTGCTAAGAGTTATTTTCTTTCCTGAGATTGCCTTAAAGTTAATGAATGATTTGAAAGGATAATGATGGATTAATAGAAACCTATAAAAGAATTAAAAGATTTGACAAAGTAATGCAACTTTAAGATATATAAGAGGTACATTAAAAAGTTTCTTTCTTCAACCATTGAGATCTAATCATTGAGTCTCTTTTGATAGACAGACTGTACATATCACAGCATATGTACACAAACATCTATTCTTCAAAAATTACAAGAGGTAGCCTACCAGGCACATTCTTCTACATTTTTCTTTTTTCACTTAATATTACTTAGAGATCATTCAATTCGTAATAGAAAGTCAAGCAGTCCTATTTCAAATCACACACACCCATGCCTACCTCTTTTTATTATTCCCCTTTATTTTGCTACATTATTTCCAAGCACCCATGACTTTCTAATATACTGTAATTTATTTATTTAAATAAATAAACTCAAACTTGAGCCACAAGGACAGAGATTTGGGGGTTGAGACAGATTTTTGTGTGTCATTTGCTGTGTGTGCAATACTTAGAATGGTAGACTGGTCCACAGTAGGGTGTCAATAAATATTTTTGAATGAATGAATGAATGATTTGAAAGGATAATGATAGACTGACAGAAACCTACAAAAGAGGTATGCAGAAATTGAAGATCTTGAAAATCATTCCTGTAAAAAAAATACTAGTGGGGTTATACCTGTATGAGCTAAAGCAAAATGCTCAAGTAACCACTTCTACTGATTGCCAAATATTTTTGTGCTAAAATTGTTCAGAAAAGGCCAAGTGCCTCTAGCTACCTTATCTCTTGCTATTTCCAGGGTTCTGCTTTTTTTGACTCTTTTTTTTTTTTATCTATAACATTTTCATTTAATTACGTCTTCCCTGACGCCTTATCTCCTATGTCTGTAATAGCATTTTTGTGAAAATATAATAGAGTTCATAGGCCTTTTTTTCTGAAAGTGTCTCTGCTGTCAGATATTGTTTACTAAGTCCCAGGAGTTGGCAGTTGTATAGAGGCTGTGGAAGGATGACCAGGGTTTTTCGCATAGAAGGAATTGGGAGCTTCTCTCTTCATGTTACAGAACGGTACAGTGGCCACTGAAAGAATTTTGGTGCCTCAGACCGTTTTTTGGTGTAATCCCTACAGGAAAAAAAGATGCAGATACTATCAATTGGGGTGAATAAAGGAATTATCAGTTAAAAGGGAAGTGGAGAAAAATAAAATAAATGGCTTACTCTACTGGTCTGATAATGTACTTTAGCTGGTCTGGTGGCTACTTGGGAATGTTCTTCATTTGTGCTTTCTTGCATTTTGTAAAGCTATGATTACATGACAGATTTTATACCTAATAAAGGTCAAAAAAGAAAGAATCTTTAGAGGCAGTTATGATTATTTTTTATGTCGTTCAAATGTGAATTAATTGAAACCTTAAATCAGAAATATTTTAACATTGAACTTAAATTCTGGGCCATTCATAACTTTGACTATTTCTCAAGATTATTTGTCAGCAAGAGAAATAAATATTGAACTCCAGAAGTTTAAATAGAAAAGATCGTCAAATCTTGTCAAATCCACTGGCTAGAAATAAAAGATTCTTATTATTATGGGTAGGGACTAAAATCTGTCAGCCCTGGCGGCCCATCCACCTCTTCAAAGGGTAAAGTTTTGCTTGAACAGAGGGAAGGAAGCTAAACAAACCCAAATCGATTCAGTCAACTTCATGGGCTTTAATCTAGGTGTGTTCGTAGAACTCTCACTTAGGAACATTTTAGATAATTCTAAGAAGTACAGTTTCAGGATTCTGTGCCTGAAAAGAGCATAAGAAAAAGACAGGAAAACTAAAAAGCATGTTCAAAACCTTCAAATACAATTGTGTAGGATACAATTTCCCAGTATTTCCTGATTGTTTTACTCTTATAATTATGCATTGTAAGAGTAAAACAATCAGGAAATACTGGGAAATTATTTTATATGTTATACTATTAATATAATTAATTAATTTTTAAATTGACCAGAAAATACAAAATTGTTTAGTCTACTCCAATAATATAAAGAATGGTGTAAAAAACATTTTAATGGCATATAATCCCAAATGATTGTACAGGAATAAAAAATTTATCACATCTATGGTGCATAATGCAAGGTTACTTGTCGGGTCTATTAAGTATAGAGTATAAATGTCTTAACACAATAATTAAGTAAACAAGATGAGGTATCTATTAACCAGTGTGATGTAAGCATTCCTAATTCTATATGAAATCAGCACATTGTACCCCATAAATACATTAATATATAAAAAAATTTTAGTTTTGAGGAGGAGCTGTGGCTCATGTCTATAAGCCTTATAGTTTGGGAGGCCAAGGTGGGAGGATTGCTTGAGGCCAGGAGTTTGAAAACAGGCTGAGCAGCCTGGGAGAATCTGTCTTAAAAAAAAAAAAAATAGAAAAATTAGATAGATGGCACATGCCTGTAGTCTTAGCTTGAGACAAGAGGATAACTTGAGCCCAGGAGTTTGAAGCTACACTGTGCTATGATGATGCCACTGTTTTTAAGCCCAGGCAACAGATAGAGACCTTGTCTCAAAAAAAAAAAAGAATTAAAGTCAGTTTTGATACTGATTATTTTTGTCTACCTTCCTTCTCCCTTATGTACCACTTACCCGCTCACACATCTGCCTTTTCATTATTAACAACAAATCACACTTCATTTTTTTTTAATTTTATTAAATCATAATTGTGTACATTAGTGCAATCATGGGGCACAATGTGCTGACTTCATATACAATCTGAAATATTTTCATAGAACTGTTAACCATAGCCTTCATGGCATTTTCTTTTTTCAAGTATTTTTTTTTATTGTCTTTATTACTAAATCATTGTTGTAGCTGTGTACAATAGTGCAATCAAGAAGTACAATGTGCTGGTTTCATATACAATCTGAACTATTTTCATCAAACTGATTAACATAGCCTTCCTGGCATTTTCTCAGTTATTATAAGAAGACATTTGTATTCTGCATTTAGTAAGGTTTGCCTGTACCCTTCTATGATGCACCACAGGCGTGGCCCCACCAATTACCCTCCCTCCACCTCCATCTCAACCCTCCCCTCCCTCCCTTGCCCCTTTTCCCCATATTCTTGTGCTATAGTTGGGTTATAAAGAATTTATAGTCTAATAAGAAAAGATTGAAACACAAAGACAAATAAATGCAATGAAGTGTCTTAGTGGCATAATAGAAATCTAGAAGGTTATAGTGTGACACAGAGAAAAAAAATATGTAATTCATCCTGGAATGTGTCAGAAAAGTAGGGAGATGACATGAGCTGTAATTTTTGAAAGATGAGAGGCCATTGGCAAAGGAGAAAAACAAGTCAGGCAGCAGAGACATGGATTAGAAAAATAATATTACTAATTTGGGGGAGAATCTAACACTCTGGAACATGAAGCATAGTGAAAAGGGATACTGGAGAAGTTCACAGAAAAGGGATTATTGAATATTCCATGTGAGATATGAGATATTGGGTCTTATTTTGATGGCAAAACTACTATTACACATTGTTTACTATATTCTAAATATTCTTTGAAGAGAGAAGTAAATGTAGCTAAGCTCTAGGGAACCGCATTGTCTAATATTGCAGTCATGAGCCACATATGACTATTTAAATTTTAATTTTAAAAACATTAAAAATTCACTTCCTTGGTTGCTCTAGCCAAATCTGAAATAATTATAAGATGCATGTAGCTTCTAGTAGCTACTTGACAGCATAGCACACTTAGGAGCTTAACAAACCTAAGTTTATCTTTCACACCAATAAAGGCCCAAATAGATGTTTTCGATCAAGGGCAATGGAGGTCTTATTATTATAGTGCTCAGAAATCCAAACTGACAGAATCTCTGCTGTCTTCAAATCGCGGCTTCCTGAAGTACCCTAAGCATCAATGTGCAGACAACAAATGGATTGAGAGAGAATATGGAGGGTCATTTGTAAAAGACTTTATGAACCCAAACTACAGGTAACATATATCCCTACTGCTCACATCTCCTTGACTAAAATTCAGTCCCATGAAGGAAGGAAGACTGGTAAACGTAGTGAAGCTGGACGCCCAGGTAGAATTAGAATAGGAAACATAAAGATTTGTTTACTATGTCAACCAATCCCTGGATGACTCAAGGTCTTCATTATTAGCCTCAATTACTGTACTGTCTTGATGCTGCCTGGGACTGCATCACTGAGGCTTGTTTTTCCTGCTAAATGCTCCTGGACTCTGAGTTTTAAATAGTGGTTCTCTACTCTGTTACACATTTAATAGCAGTAGCAGTAGTAGCTGTTTTTGTTGCTGCTGCTGCTGTTGTTTTAGCTTCACCCCTAAAGTAAACTTAGATGAAATAAAAAATTTCTACAAGAAAATAAATACACAGGGTTATTGTGAAAGTAATCTAACTTTTTGCCCTTCCTGGTCAATTCGGTGCTATATATTTCATTCTTAGAATAAAATGCGCTAGATTGACTAGATTTATGTTTTCTCTTTGTCACTCAATTCACAGACTACTTCATTTATTTTAGGAATTTATGAAAGTTTTGAGAATGCTAGACATCTGACTGCTGGTTAAGCTAGCATTTCTCTTTATACATTTGACTGTTATAAAAGACTTATTTTTATAGAACATCTATTTTTCTGGACTAGTAACTGGTAACATTTCGTCTATTGAAAGAAATTTCTATGTAATAAATGCCATCTCTAGTCAAGAGTGAAAGAACTATGTTTGTGAACCAACACGTAGTCTTTCTACAGTGCTCATATATGTGATACCCAGAAGTCTTTCCCAAACTTGTAATTTAAAAATCTTGCACAGTGTACTAAATACTTTTCTAGAAGGAGACAATGTGTGACACTGACACCTAATTCACATTTTTAAGCACTTTTTCATTATTAATTTATTCAGCAGGCATTTATTGATCAATGACTGTATGCCAGGAACTGTTTTAAGCACTAAGGAAATAGTGGTACATGATTCACACAAGGTCTCAGCTCACAAAAATGTAAATATCTGGGAAGGATCATAGGCCTCAGTTCAAAGAGTTTACTGAAAACGTGCAAAAAATTGCTATACAAGTAAACATTAAGATAGAAAAGTTAAGTAAACTAATATTTTTTTTATTAGGATGGTGTTGATTTTATACAAATCTAAGGCTATGTTTAGAAATGGACTTGGAGGAAGAGAAACATTCAATAAGTACATAGATATGACATTGATAACCATGTACACTTAAATATAAATCATTATCCTTATCAGGTGAACAACTACATCTAAGTGAGCAAAACTGATATATCTTCAGATTATAGCTTGAAATGTTCAATTGCCTGGACATATTTTGCTCATATTCATCTTAATAAGAGGCCAATTCAAATGTAATACTGTTTAAAATCATAATGCTACAAAGGATG
>CAUYON010095925.1:0-10969 GCA_963573935.1 Arctocebus calabarensis
ACACTGCTCACAGCAACCTCCAGCTCTTGGGCTTAAGCGATTCTCTTGCCTCAGCCTCCCTAGTAGCTGGGACTACAGGCGCCCGCCACAGCGCCCGGCTATTTTTTTGTTTTGCAGTTCGGCCAAGGCCGGGCTTGAACCTGCCACCTTCGGTATATGGGGCCGGCATCCTACTCACTGAGCCACAGGAGCCGCCCTTATTCTCAGTTCTTTTACATATACCCACAAGTGGGATTGCTAGGTCATATTGTAGTTCTATTTGTAGGCTTTTTAGGAACCTCCGTATCTGCTATTGTGTTTTATTTTCCCAACACCAGCAAGCAAGGGTGCCCTTTTCTCCATGTCCTTGCCAACACTTTTTATCTTTTGGTTTTTTGATAATGATCATGATAACTGGTTTGAGTGATATCTCAGCATAGTTTTGATTTGCATTTCCCTAACAATTAACAATGCTGAATTTCTTTTCATATACCAGTTGGCCATTGTATGTCTTCTTTGCAGAAATGTACCTTCAGATCCTTTGGCCATTTCTTAATTGGATTTTGTTTTGTTTGTTTTGCCATTAAGTTGAAAGAGTTCCTTATAGGCTGGGCATGGTGGCTTACACCTTTAATTCTAACACTCTGGGAAGCCAAGGCAGGAGGATCACTTAAGCCAGCATTAGAGACCAGCCTGAGGAAGAGCAAGATCCTATCTTTACTAAAAATAGAAAAATTATCCTGGGCATTGAGATGGATGCCAATAGTCACAGCTACTTAGAGAGTGAAGCAGGAGAATCACTTTAGCCTAAGAGTCTGAGATTGCTGTGAGCTAGGCTGACACTACAGCATAGCCTAGGCAACACAGGGAGAGTATGTCTCAAAAAAGAAGGAGAAGAAGAAAGAGGTCCTTATATATTTTTTGAAATCTCCCTTATTAGATAATGTGGTTTGCAGATATTTTCTCCCATTCTATAGGTTGCCTTTTCATTCTGTTGATTGTTTTCTTTGCTGCGCAGAAGCTTTTTAGTTTAATGTAGTCCTATTCATCCATTTTTGCTTTCATTGCCTGGGGTTTTGGTGCCACATCCAGGAAATCATTGCCCAAACCATTGTCAAGAAGTTTTTCTCCTATGTTTTCCTACAGGAGTTTTATAGATTTGGGTCTTACATTTATGTCTTGAACCCACTTTAAGTTTTGTCTGTAGTATAAGACAAACTTATTGGGGGTCCAATTTCATATCTCTGTATGTGGATATCCATTTTACCCAGAAATGTATAAACTGAAGAGACTCTCCCTTCCTCATTGGATATTCTCATTACATATTCTTGTCATCCTTGCAAAAAGATCAGTATGTGCCTGTCTTTACTGTTACAGTGGGCTCTATGTTCTTTTCCTTAGGTCTGCAGGTCTGTCTTTATGGTAGTACCATACCATTTTAATTACTGGAACCTTGAAATATATTTTGAAATCGGGACATGTCCTGGCTCTAGCCTTGTTCCCCTTTCTCAAGATTGCTTTGGCTATTCTGAGTCTTTTGTGATTTCATATTAATTTTAAATTGTTTTTCTATTTCTGTAAAAAGTACCATTGGGATTTTGATAGGGATCGCTTTGAATCTGAAAATCACTTTCGGTAGTATGAATATTTCAGCAATACTAATTCTTCCAACCTATGAGCATTAGATGTTTTCTCATTTATTTATTTATTCATTTCTTTTACCAACATATTGTGCAAGTATACAAGTCTTTCACCTCCTTGGTTAGGTTATTCCTAGGTATTTTATTCTTTTTGATGCTGTTGTAAAAATGACTGCTTTCTTAAATCCCTTTTCAGATGGTTGGTTGTTAGTATGTAGAAACACAACTGATTTCTATATGTTGATTTTGTATTCTGCCACTCTACTGAATTCATTTGCTAGTTCTAATAGTTTCTTGCAGAGTCTTCCAAGTTTTCTATAAATAGGATCATGTCATCTGCAATAAAGCTATATTAAACTTAAATTGCCATTATTATTAATAATAAGAGTTACAATCTCTTGAGGTTTTTCTATTTACCAGAATCTTTAAAAGCATTATCTTTAAAAAAAGAAAAGAAAGGAAGGAAGAAAAAGAATTATCTTATTAAATTCTTACAGCAATCCATTTTCTGTATAAGGAAGTTGAAATTTGGAAAGATGAAAATCATCTTATTCAAGATCTCAGGGTTAAAAAGGAGAGAATCGGAATCTGAACCCAAGTCTCTGGAGAGACAGAACCCAAATTCTGAAGCACAAGGCCATTCTAAGGGGATTGCAAGGAGGAAGATTTAGTAAGGCCAAAAGGTGAGGACTTTCTAGACAATTATGTGATAATTCAGGCAACTCCTTGCCAGGGGCATCTGCAACACTCGGGTTACCTCAATATAGACCTACACACAGTTTCTAAATCAGCTACAACTAAAAAGAGAAATCGATCAAAAAGCCTGTGTTTGAGAGAATAATTCTAGCAACACACCCAGCATCAAGGACAGCTCAGATTAAAAGGAGGCAATGTTTAAAGAGCTTCCCAGACACGCCACCGGCTCCCACAAAGCCAGTGGGGACGTGCTTCAAGGTGACTCCATTTATCACCCTTCTCCGGAGATCCTGGTGTAGGGCTCCTGACATCATATCCTGGAGACTGTAGGTTTCTAGGTCACCATCCTTAATATTAGTCATGACTAGGAGTTATTTGGAGTTTGTGACACCTTGTATCAGCTGGGATTGGAGAAAAGCAGAAGAGATAAATAAGGTTTCAAAATGGCATTTTTCCAGCAGCTCCTCACATATACACACTCTCTGCTTGAGAGCTCCCACCTTCCTGCTCCACGTGACCAATGTAGAGTAATTGTCTCAGTCTCCAAGACCTCTTTTTAAGACCAAGAGACCAGGATTTTAGTTAGAGATGCAAACTGACTTTTCCTGCCAAGGGAACAGACCAAGACTATTATATATCAAGGTCTGATCTTGAACAAGTATGTCTCCATCTAAAAAGGAAGTACATGGACACGGGTAACCATAACAGGATGAAATGAGGCAATAAGAATTTTATAATACCTTTATGGAAATCTGAAGGTGGATCAGCTCTGTATTTAGCATACATAGATCAAATACTTACTTTTTTTTATTTTTTTTTTAAGGCAGCATCTTTCTGGCTCTGTCATCCAGGCTGGAGTGGAGTGGAGTGATCCTCAAACCCCTAGGCTCACGTGATCCTCCCACCTCAGCCTCACCATTTGCTGGGACTACAGGTGTGCACCACCATACCTGGCTAGTATTTTTATATTTTGTAGAGATGGGTTCTCACTGTGCTGCCCAGACTGGTCTCAAACTCCTGGGTCCAAGCGATTCTAAAGCTTCAGCCTCCCCAAGCCCTGGGATGATGAGTGTGAGCCACCAGGCCCTAGATTTTTAAATTCAACGTTTTTTCTAAATTTATTAGAAAAAATGAAGACAGAACTCAAGTCTGAATCATCTTTCTCTCCACCTCCTACCTAGTACACTGTAGATACTGTCAGAGTTTCTAAATGCAGCCTATTGCCTCTTTCATCCTCTTGTTTTTTTTTTTGTTGTTGTTGTTGTTGTTTGTTTGGTTTTTTTTGCCAGAATTCAGAGTGTGGTACTCAAACCTCATGTCTGAATCACACAATCTAACCTACCATAGTCCCTCCACATAGCCCCACAAATTGTTCAAACCAGGACTCAGAACATCATTTGGAGGCCAAAATAAAGAGCCACGGTAAATAGCACTACCTAAATGTTTGAGATATGACAGATTTTGCAGAGATTGTACAGTAAAAACCCACAACTCTACATTCTTCTGGAAATAATCCAAGTCATTCCTTAGAAGGCTATTTCTCTGATGACCTTAGCTTTCATGCAGATAGACCCTTTGAAAGAATCATAATACTTCAGAGCCAAAGGGTTTTTATAACTTATCTAGTCCAACCCCCTTAACTGACAGCCAGAGAAGCACAGGCCCAGGAAGACAGGGGTTTTGCCTGTGGTCACACGTCTGGTTGGTGACAGGACCAGAGTTAGAGGCCCAGCCTGCGTCCTTGTTTCACCTGCTGTGACTCCTGCTCTGTCGGTTTTCTACATAAAGCTTCTCTGACCCTTATCTAAATTAGATCCCCGGCCTCCTCACCCTCACAGCTCTCTGCACCTTTGTACATTTGTTTATACGACTACCCATTGAACAGCTGCTCTTCACCCGGGCCATCCAGTATCAATAGCTTTCCAGTCACAAAATAGTCCATAAACATTTTCGGGATAAATGGATGAATGAATGAATGAATGAACTCATCTACAATGCCTTTACCTCCAACTGAGACCCCCAACTATTCTCACTTATGAGGATTACATTGCACAGCCTTCATTTACGTTTCTGTTTTTCTGTCTGCTCTCAAAAATTATGTTTATTTTTCTGTCTATTCTCAAAAATTCTTTTCTGCCCATCCAAAAAATTGTATTAAAAAAAAAAACCTTAAAGATGAAAAAAATAAGAGCTTCTGGACATATTAGAAACAAAATTTTATAAATCATTTTGGGGAGCCTTTAATTCCTCAAGGACTAGGACCACATTGGTTTCTTTGCCCAGGGGCCAACGATCAGAAGGGGAAGCAGTGGGAAGTCAAATAAAAGAATGAAGCGAATAAGACACGTACACTGCACCTCTGTCCAGATAATGGCAAATTGCCTGAATGATAAGTGGAAACACCACCTACAATTTGCATCTTCTGGACAGAGCTGCATTCTGAGAACCAAGCAGGAGGTTGATTGTGCAGTGTTTGAACCCAAAGTGAGAACTTGGTCTCAGCTGCAAGAAGTTAGGAGCCTTGTCTCCTCAAATGTGAGAATAAGTTGGGGGGGGGGGGTCACAGACAGGACGAGGAATACACCATCCCTGCCCGCCTTAGCAGGACTCAGGAGTCAGGCAGCTCCCCCGTGTGTGTGCGAACCCTGCCCCGCTGCAGCACGCTGGCCCAGAGCAACGGCTGCAGCTGCAGAGAAACCACCCATGGCTCCCACACAGCCGCCCGCAGGCCAGGAGGGCAGCAGGGGCCACCCCTCCCCCTGCACAGCCAGCCCGGCCTGACCTGAAAGCCCTTCAAACAGAAAGCGCTCTTCTGAATTTCAGAGAGGCCGATCACAGCCACCCATGTGACAGCCTTAGGTTAAGTCCACGAAAGCAAGGGTTAACATCCAGTGCTGTGCAGTGAAAGCGCCGCCCGTATTATGTTAAACCCCCTTTATATAAAAGGAAAAGTCCAGCTGTTGTGCAGAAAATCCCTACCCTTTCCAATCGATGCTTCCTACCACCAGGGCATCTAGTAATTTCTGATTCAGTCTCCTGTAGCCTCTACTTCAATGACAGGGCACAGCAGGGCAGGGGCAGGCAGCGGCCAGGCTCCGCATGGCAAACCGAGGGCCCTGCCAAGAGGTGCACATCCAGGGGACATGTCCCTGTGGGTCGCACTGGGACTGTTTTAAGCTATCCCCAGATCCTCAAGCATAGACTCAGCGTTCAAGGGGCTGCTAGGCTTTGGCCACTGACCTCGGGGCAAGGTGATAGTCACCTCTGGCCTTTCTGCAGACAGTAAGCCCAAGGTCTATCCATCTTGAAGCAGCTTGACACTGGTTCTCTACCCATTTTACAGCCAGTAAACACTCCCCATTGATTTATTGATTGGTGTCTGCCTGTGGGGGGAGCTCAGAACAGACTGCGTGTGCTCTCACAGCGTCCCACATGGATTTTTTCCCTCCTTTCTTTTCTCCTTTTTATCCAAAGCGTGTTAGCAGTCTGGGGTGCAGCAGGAATTAGAGCATGCAGGAGCCCAGCTTTCTGTCTTCAACGTGCCCAGCTCCCGTTCCCAGCATTCTGTCCGTTGGGCGGGTCTGCTTCTCTTTTCTCCCTTGCCTTTTATTTTAATTTTGATCCAAACTCTGAAAATCTGTGCCTTGCCCACTCTTACTTTGTTACTGAGTCACTCATTTCTCTTCCTGTTAAGATACTTCTTCAACCTAGCATACTCGAGCAGAAGCAAGGGAGGTGGGACAACTCACAATACTCTTTCTCTCCCATTGTCTTTCTGCTGTCACATCCCATTACAGGAGGAGAGTGCCTTATTTACAAAAATGAGAGTTTCCTCTCAAACTCTACTTTTGAATAAGCAATGTTTGATTGCTTTGAATCATTTATAATTCAATTCAAGTCATTCTGATTGCACTGGCTTCTGTTTTAGAAAAACCATCTTTTTTTCAGCACACTCGTCTTACTGGAATTTCATGAATGAGCATGAAATCTGTGTGGTCCTTAAGCTTTTTAATCTTCAGAGCAAGGTTAAGAAAAGCGCCTATGAAGCAAATCCCTTCCTTCAAGGAAGAAACAAAAAGCACAAAATCCTTATAAACAACCGCACATCTACCGGGTGTAAGGTACAACAGTGAAAATCAGTGGAACAACAGTTAGTATGTCTTAGACGCAGACCACACAGCTATGCTTAGCAGTAATGACTTTTAAGCCACCTCAGACGGATCTACAAATCACACCTCCAGATCCCACAGATCTTCACTACCTTTGGAGTTTTCAGAGAAAGGAATCATTTATCTCCTTATAGTAATTAGACAGAACAATGACTGTGCTGTCCTACATTACATTACATTACAATGCAATGTAAAATATTGCATTGATCTGGACACTGGATACCCAGATCACGTTTTATTCACAAATACATTTTCTCAAATTTAATAATTTGTTTCTCTTTGAATCAACTGTGCTCCCAAGAGCAAAATTTCCCAAATAGGCAAACAAGGGGGGCAAGGCTGTGTCAAATGCCTATTATCCAGTCTCAGCATTCTAGACATTTTTCTAAGTGTATAGACAGATGTCACCCCCTGTGGCTACATAGCCCTGTTTTAATTCCCTCTCTGAAAGCCCTTTTTAGGTTCTACTTGCAGTTACTGAGGGTCCAAGAGGCTAACTTGACCGGTATAAGCTAGTTTCCTATGTTTCTGCTGCTGATGTAATCACATAATCATGTTGCAGATTTTTAAGTGTTTTTTAATTACCTGCATTTAATCTTTTAAAAAAAGTTAATTGGCCTCAAGATTCCAGTGGTAACCAAAGTAAGGAAAGGCCATTAATAGCAAAATAAAAAAATGCAAACTAAAACAGGTTACCATTTTTTTACCTATCAACTCACAAAAAATAAATTTAGTGATAATTTATAAAATTGGTGGAATAAATATCCTGCAGGCAGTGTGAATGGGTAAAACCATTTTGAGAAATAATAAAACAGCATATATTAGTAGCCTTTAAAATGTACGCTATATGTATACATATGATGTATCCTTTTGACCTAAAGAAATGATTTTAAATAATAAAAGACTGTTTATGCTTAAATAGGCACATGGCAGTGGTACATGAAAATAACACACAAAAAGAGGAAAAATATCTAAATTTCAAAACTATGGAATGATTAACTTATAGACTATTCATTCGGTATAATGAGCTATTATAAAGCATAGACGGGTATAAATAATATGTAAGAAAGAGAAACTTCTCTACTATAATATTAAATGGAGGGAACTTCCAAATATTATCAACAATGTTATTATAAGTAGATGGGATAAAATGAACATAGAGAAAATACACTAAAAAGACATTCTTATAAATGCCTATAATAATGTTAGGGTGGAATTGTGAGATTATACTACAGTCATTTTTTCTCCTACCCAAATGTTCTTTTGACATATGTGCATAACTTTTTCTAGTAAAAATAAAAACTTTGGAAAAATAGAATAACTTGCCTTTGAAATAATTTGGGATGGCTTTCAAACATGTAATAAACATTTAGTATTTTTCTTTTCCTTACTGAAAAATCATCTATGGAGTAGATCTAGGGAATTGAGCGATCTGCTTTAGCAGAGTAGTTTTAAAAGCAGTTGGAATTTTTTCCCATAAGCAGTGGAAAGCTTTTCAGCAGCAGACAGCAGGAAAACCAACAATAGGACAGGAATTACTAGATATGCAGAGATTATGTGGGGTGGTAAAGGGAGCTTGTAGTTAAGCATTTGGATTCTAGATCCAGGACTGCAACTAACTAATTGGGGAAAAAAAAAAAAACAAAAACATTGAACTTCTTTGCACTTAGTACTTTTTAATTCAATCATATCAAATCATTTTTAATTCATAAAACATTAAAAATATTGATGAACCATTGGTTAAATGGGAAAATACCTGACATGATTCAGTTTCAGCTCTCACTCCTCCCTCTAAACTAATAATTACATGATTTTTTTTTCACTTCTTCTGGTTGCACTAGCTACTTTGTAGTCCTTCAGTTCAGTCATCCAGAATACTGCTAGTGCAGATGTCGCTCACCCCTATGGCAGGATGATTATCCAAGCTGACGGTGAGCTCACTCTTTGTCAGGGAAATTCTGGCCAATAGCACAGGCCTGCAAAGGGGTGCAGCAGGGGAGTCATGCTGAGCCAGTCCATTGACCTGCCTACCTCTGTGTGTTCGGTTTCAAGAGCAAACAAGACTGGGCTCTAAGCCCACATGTCCCAGAGAGAACAAAGGTCAAAGCTAGGCATGTTTTGAATAATGTTAAGTCAACAGTGCGACAGAATTTGCTACCTGAGAATCACCTAGGATGTGAAGTCACAGTCGTCGGATTCAAGCATCACATGAATAACATTGCCCACAAAAATGGCCAGAAGTCTAAATGACTTTATCCAAAAATGAATACCAATACTTTTCCCTGTGCTACTTTTGGAAAAGCAGAATAACTTGGCTTTTAAATAATGTGAGATGTCTTTCAAACATATAATAAACAGTTACTATTTTTAGTTTCCTTGCTGAAAAGTTACCTAGAGAGCAGAGGTAGGGAACTGAGCTTACTCTCTAAGACAGTGACTTTTTAACCAGTGTGCCATGAGAGGATCTTAGATGTGCCATGAAACTTCTTAAAGATCATTAACTAAATTATTTTCAAAAGAAATTCAAAACACAGTAACTATATTCTTTTTTTTTTACTTTTTTTTTTTGGATCAACATAATTGAAGCATGCCATAGAAGTTTAACTATAGGTTCAAGTGTGCTGTGAGATTAAAAAAAAAAAATGGTTGAAAAACACTGCTCTAACTTAAAGAAAGATGGAGACTTTACCTCTTTCATGTTTACATGAATGGAGCTGGAACACATTCTTCTTAGGAAAGTATCTCAAGAATGGAAGAAAAAGTATCCAATGTTCTCAGCCCTACTATGAAGCTAATTTATAGCTTTCATATGAAGGCTATAATCCAATTATAGCACAAGAATATCGGGAAAGGGGCAAGGGAGGTTGGGGTGTACGGAGGGTAATTGGTGGAGCCACCCCTATGATGCATCTTAGAAGGATATAGGCGAAACTTACTAAATGCAGAATACAAATGTCTTCATACAATAACTAAGAAAATGCCATGAAGGCTGTTAAACAGTTTGATGAAAATATTCCAGATTGTATATAAAACCAGCACATTGTACCCCTTGATTGCACTAATGTACACAGCTATGATTTAATAATAATAAGTAAATAAATAAAAACAAATTGAAATCATGTCAAGTGTTGTTTCTCATCACAATGGTATAAAACTAGAAATTAATAACAAGAGGGATGTTGAAAACTATACAAATAGTATTGTTGCAAATTAAACAACATACTCTTCATCAACCAATTATTCAATAAAAAATTAAAAGGTAAATTTAAAAATGTTCAGAAACAAATGAAAATAAAATCCAATATAGCAAAACCTAAGGGGTACAGAAGAAGCAATAGTCAGAGGTTAAGTTTATAGCAATAAATGCCTATCTACATCAAAAAAGAAGGAAGATTTTACTCAAGTCAATGTTGTGCTTCAAGGTACAAGAAAAATAACAAGGGGGGAGGAGCCAAGATGGCGGTCTGTAGCCAGCTTTCTGCAGACACTCCTGTCCAGAAGGAGAGTTAAAGGACAGAAATTTAACAAGAAAGCCAACGGTCTGGAGCTGAGTCAAGAGACAAGGTAGAGGACCGCACATCAACCCTATTGGAGTGACCTGCAACCCCAAGGATACAAATAAAAGGTACAGAGCACATCACCAAGCGGACGGGAGTCCCCTCCCCCAAGAGAACAGCTCACAGTATATGCCATACCTCCATACAAACAAGCAAGCAGAGTTCGGCTGTCCTCCCACTCTACCCCACGGGAGAGACCCTCTAAACAACCAGACCTCCTTCCCCTGTGCCGCGGCACCCTCCTGCCAGGCATAAAGTGGTATAAAACTGTATATATTCTCCACCTGCAAGTTGGAGCTCTTGGCACTCCCCTCCACTCTCACCCTGAGGTATGGAGGTCTGTCCCCCATGGAGTCCAGATTCTCGAAGACTTTCTCGAGGGGAGTGGACAGGGTGTGGGTTGCCGCGGGTCTGTGCTGTTCTCCCAGCTCGGAAGCGGTGAGAGAGTGAGCCGAAAAACGGCTGGCCGAAAAAACGGCTGGCTGAAAGACGGCTGGCTGAAAGACGGCTGGCTGAAGCGGTCCAAAGCTTTGCTGAGTTTCGGCCACACCTGGCCCTCAGGGGATGCAGCTGAGACAAAGGGCTGAAGCTCACAGACTAAGTCAGGACTATTAGCAGCCCAGCGTCTCCTCCACAGGGCAGAGATTCTGCAACTTGTTCTGTTCTGTCAGCTTTTTCATCTACTTTACATCGATCAGGGACAGGGCTGAAACTGAGTGAATCGCCCCAGCTGTCCTCCCACTCTACCCCACGGGAGAGACCCTCTAAAAACCGGACCACCTTCCCTCTGTGCCGCAGCACTCTCCTGCCAGGCATAAAGCTGTACAAAACTGTATATATTCTCTACCTGCAAGTTGGAGCTCCCGGCACTCCCCTCCACTCTCACCCTGAGGTTTGGAGGTTTGGAGGTCTCTCCCCCACGGAGTCC
>CAUYON010095927.1:0-60967 GCA_963573935.1 Arctocebus calabarensis
CGAGTAGCTGGGACTACAGGCGCCCGCCACAGCGCCCGGCTATTTTTTTGTTTTGCAGTTCGGCCGAGGCCGGGCTTGAACCCGCCACCTTCGGTATATGGGGCCGGCGCCCTACTCGCTGAGCCACAGGAGCCGCCCCACCTAATTGATTTTTGATTTAAAAACAAAATAGACCTAGTTTGTACTTGAATGCAGCTCAAGTCCTCTGTTGTTGTTGTTGTTGTTGTTTTTTTGAGACAGAGTCTCACTTTGTCTCCCACAATAGAGAGTGAAGGTATCATAACTCACAGCAACCTCTAACCCTTGGACTCAAGTGATTCTCTTGCCTTAGCTTCCTGAGTAGCTGGGGCTACAGGTGCTTGCCACAATGTCTTGCTAGTTTTAGAGATGAGGTCTCGCTCTGGCTCAGACTGGTCTTGAACTCGTGAGCTCAGGCAATCTGCCCTCCTCACCCTCCCAAAGTGCTGGGATTACAGGTGTGAGCCACCACCATAGGCAAAAAGCCTATATGTGCCTTTAAACAGATTCATTCTGTGAGAACAGGTTTGAGTTTTTTAGTGGGAAGGAGAGACCGGGATAGAACTCCATTTTGAGTTAGGCCAGCTCACGCAGAAGGTAATACTTTGGTGAACAAAGGCTTGGTCCTGGAGGCAGGACTTGCAGGC
This sequence comes from Arctocebus calabarensis, assembly GCA_963573935.1. Classification (NCBI taxonomy): domain Eukaryota; kingdom Metazoa; phylum Chordata; class Mammalia; order Primates; family Lorisidae; genus Arctocebus; species Arctocebus calabarensis. The sequence continues at coordinate 666 of CAUYON010095927.1, forward strand.
AAGTCTCTATATCTTAGGAATCTCCACCACTCCTAGAGAATGAATAACCACCTCCAGGTGGTCTGTTAAGGTTCTGGGCATTCAACAGCTTATTCCTCCAGAGTTTGCTTTGTGGCTTAGATTTACTTTTAGATGTAATGATGGCAAAAGATAATAGTTAATGGAGTATCGTGTTAGTTGATCAATAGACAGGTGGGTGCTGGGCCGGTGATGGCCTGGTCATGAGGTGGTCAAATGATGATCACAAGAATCAAGTCACCAGATTTTAGATGGATGATGTCATAAGATTATTGATTTATAGTGTATATGTGTAGTATTGGCTGTATAAGCTGTGTTAAAATAAAGATTTCTCGCTACATGCCTAAGAGAGCTCGTAGCCGCCCTGATTCCATACAATTCCTTCAGCAGGTCTTAGCCTCCGTGATGTTGCTCTGCACCTCAGATTCCAGCAACACACCACACCCAGCTGGGGTCCTTTGAAATGGGATACATAAATGTATTCTGGAAGAAAGAACAGGTTTTGAAGTTGGACATATTTACATTCAAATCCTAGTTTGGCCAGTTGCTTTTGTATAAGCCTCAGTTTTCTCATTTACAAATAATAATAATAATAAGAAGAAATAACAATAGCCTATCTTGGGTGGTGCCTATAGCTCAGTGAGTGGGGCACAAGCCACACACACCCAGGCTGCAGGTTCGAACCCAGACTAGGCCACTTAAACAGCAACAAAAAAATAGCTGGGGGGTTGTGGTGGGTGCCTGTAGTCCCAGCTACTTGGGAGGCTGAAGCAAGAGAATTGCTTAAGCCCAAAAGTTAGAGGTTGCTGTGAGTTGTGACACTCAGCACTCTACTGAGGGTGACATAGGGAGACTCTATCTCAAAGAAAAAAAAAAGCCTATCTTAATGTTTTTGTGGGTTAGGAACCAAATGAGATAATGTGTCCCAGGGCCTACCACACAGAGGTGTTCAAACCCAGTGGCTGTTCTTGTGGTGAAGTTGAGTTGGACAGTGGTATTTTCATACTTTGATTGCTCTGGGGACCATGTCTTTTAGGTCTAGCTTTTGCTCTAAATTCCTGTGTGACCTTGAGCATGTCCCTTTACCCTCTTAGGCCTAGTGACCCAGTGTGTCCAGTGCGAGGATCACACCGGTTGCTCGGGAAGGTCCAGCCAGCTTGGAAGGTCCAGCCAGCTCAACTCACCGGTCAGAGGCGGCCCTCAGACCTGCAGTAGACATGTGTGAGGGGCAGCCCGGCAGACTCTCAGTCCCAGCTACTTGGGAGGCTAAGGAAAAAGAATCACACAACCCCAAGAGATGGAGGTTGCTGTGAGCTGTGGTGCCACGGCACTCTACAAAGGGTGACATGGTGAGACTCTGTCTCAAAAATAAATAAATAAATAAATAAATAAATAAATAAATAAATAAATAAATAAATAAAAGAACCCCAAGGTTGCTCTGTCAGTTCTGGTATCCCAAATCAATGAAACTTTAGTCCTGCCTGTAAACTGTAAACTTTCTGAACGTAAACACCTCCCCCTGACTTTGTAATGCTGAGTATCTGAAGATGTGTTTTGCGGCTTCTAAGGACATGATTTTCGTACGAGAATTTTGCTGTTTTTCGCGTGATGAGCAGAGCTGACTTTGGTCTGCTTGTCTTTTGTTTTCCTTCAGAAACCCGTAGTGTTTTCGTGTTTGGTAATCATCTCTCCGAAGTCCGACCATGCAACTGTTTTGCAGATAACACTTTTCTCTTGTCTAAAATGGATCTGTGTCTGGGTCGTCCCCCCTGGCTGAAGGGTCCAGCAAGGGGGCCTGCAGGTGCCTACCTACTGGAAACAGGGAGACTGTGCCTGGGGCTGGTTTACCTGGCCCTGCCCAGGGAATTTCATGAGGCAAGAAAATTCAATTCGCACTGATTCCGTGTTTTTGTTTTCTCTTCCCTGTGTTTGCTGTCTCTGCTTCTGTTTTCTTTTCTTTTTCTTTGAGACAGAGTCACGCTCTGTCACCCTTGGTAGAGTGTCATGCCATCATCGTAGCTCACAACAACCTCAAACTCTTGGCTCAAATGATCGTCCTGGCTTAGCCTCTCAAGCAGATAGGACTGCAAGTGCCCACCATGATGATGCCCAGGTAGTTTTTCTATTTTTAGTAATATGGAATCTCACTCTTGCTAAGGCTGGTCTCGAACTCCTGAGCTCAAGGGATCCTCCTGCCTTGGCCTTCTAGAGTGCCAGGAGTAGAGAGACCTGGCCTCGTGTATTTTATTTAAAAATAAGAAAAAGAAAATTTAGTATTTCTTCTGAGGGCTTTGTTGTTGCTGTTAAGTCTTCTTGAGTCAGTTTTGGTCATTTATGATAAATGTTTATAGAGTTAACAAATTGTGGCAATTTGGTTGTAGTTGTAACAAATTGCCACAAACTTACTGGCTTAAAACAATATGAATTTACTATTTTACATAGGCCAGGGTCTGAAATGGGTTTGTGAGGCTAAAATCAAGGTGTGCTCCTGTCAGAGGCTCTGGGCAGAGTCTATCCCTAAAGTGGAATGACACACTTTGAAGACAAAGGAAGAGGCTGGAGCCTAGACAGATCATAAATAAATAAATAAATAAAATCCACCTTAGTTTCTCTTACCTCCATGAGAGGACACATTTCCAACTCACTTTGGAAGTGCTGTGAACTTTCTCTTTGTTCTTCCTAAATAAGATCTCTCTGTTATACTGAAAAGAAAATACACCTTCCCAAAGAGCATCAATCACATGGTCTTCTAAGTAAGAGCATTCATATCTTCAAGGAATAGATCATTCTATCATATTTGAATAATTACAGGGTATAAAACCAGAAAGTAAAGTTTTGCAACTGATCCCATAAGGTTATACATGACCTTCACAACTTAAGTTGGTCCAAGACAGCAAGTCCATATGCAAATTTGTCTTACCTAAGAGCATTAATAGATATACAAATCTTGAGTAAAATAGCAATAAATCGGCCAAGTGAGGTGGCTCATGCCTGTAATACTACCAGTCTGGGAGGCCGAGGTGGGTGGATTGCCTGAGGTCACAGGTTCAAGACGAGCCTGAGCCAGAAGTGAGTAGAGTGCCATCTGTAAAAGTAGCCAGGTATTGTGGTGGGCACCTGTGACTCAATGGGCTAAGGCGCCAGCCACGTACACCTGAGCTGGCGGGTTCGAATCCAGCCCAGGCCCACCAAACAACAATGACGGCTGCAACCAAAAAATATCCAGGTGTTGTGGTGGGCACCTGTAGTCCTAGCTACTTGGGAGGCAGAGGCAAGAGCATTGCTTGAGCCCAAGAGTTTGAGGTTGCTATGAGCTATGATGCCACTGCACTCTACTGAGGCAATAAAGTGAGACTCTATCTCAAAAAAAAAAAAATAGTGATAAATCCACCAGTATATACCAATTACACCACATTACAATGAAGGGCAGTTTATAGCAGGAATCAGTGATGGCTAAACATTAGGAAATCTATGACAAACTTAAATTAGCATCCTTTATAAAGAGAAGAAAAATGTGATTTCAACTAATACTTTTTAAAAAATTTGTTAAAACTTGGCGGCACCTGTAGCTCAAGGATAGGGCGCCAGCCCCCTATACGGGGGTGGCGGGTTCAAGCCCAGCCCTGGCCAAAACTGCAAAAAAAAAAAAAAAAAGAAATCTGTTAAAACTCAACTTCAATGTGGTTTTTTTTTTTTTTTTTTTTTAGAGACAGAGTGTCACTTTATCGCCCTTGGTAGAGTTCCGTGGTGCTGTGGTGTCACAGCTCATGGCAACCTCCAACTCTTGGGCTTAGGCAATTCTCTTGCCTCAGCCTCCTCAGCAGCTGGGACTACAGGTGCCCACTACAATGCCCGGCTCTTCTTTTGTAGCAGTTTGGCCGGGGTCAGGTTTGAACCCACTACCCTCAGTATATGGGGCCGGCACCCTACCAACCGAGCCACAGGCGCCACCCTCAATACATGTTTTTAAACATATCTCTTCATGGTGGCACCTGTAGCTCAGTGAGTAGGGTGACGGCCACATACACCCAGGCTGATGGGGTTCAAACCCAACCTGGGCCAGGCTCAAGCGATCCTCTTACCTCAGCCTCTCAAGTAGCTGAGACTACAGGCACTTGCTTTAATGCCCGGCTATTTTTTTTGTTGATGTTGTCATCATTGTTGTTTAGTTGTCCCAGGTTGGGTTCAAACCCGCCAGCCTGGGTGTATGTGGTTGGCGCCATAACCACTGTGCTACCGGCACCAAGCCACCATTTTCTTTTTTTTGTCTTTTCGAGACAGAGTCTCACTCCCTTGCCCAGGCTAGAGTGGTGTGGCATCAGCGTAGCTCACAGCAACCTCAAACTCCTGGGTTCAGGCAACCCTCCTTCCTCAGCCTCCTGAGTACCTGGGACTACAGGTGACCACCAGGACACTCATCTAAATTTTTGTTTTAATTTTCAGTAGAGACAATATGTTGCTCTTGGTCAGACTGGTCTCAAATTCCTGAGCTGAAGAGATCCTCCCACCTCAGCCAATTACATTTATTTATTTATTTATTGAGACAGAGTCTTGCTTTGTTGCCCTGGGTAAAGTGCTGTGGTGTCATAGCTCACAGCAACCTCAAACTCTTAGGCTCAAGCGATGCTCTTGCCTCTGTGTTTCGAGTACATGGGACTACAGACACCCGCCTAATTTTTAGAGATAGGGTCTCATTCTTGTTAGTCTGGTATTGAACCTATTTCCCTGATCTAGCTGTCTCCCCCAGCCTATCATTCTATTACATTTTAAAAGAATGAAAAATAGCCTTTAACCAGTTGTTGTAAGGATTTCAAATTGTATCTAAAACCAGCACATTATACCCCATAAATGCATTAATATACACAGCTATGATTTAAAATAAAGAAAGAAAGAATGAAAAATGTTGGGGCCAGGCACGGTGGCTCATACCTATAATCCTAGCACTCTGGGAGGCTTGCACAGGTGGACTGCTTGAGCTCACAGGTTCCCGACCAGCCTGAGTAAGAACAAGACTCCGTCTCTAAAAGCGTTGTGGCAGGTTCCTATAAAACCAGCTACTCAGGAGGCTGAGGCAAGAGAATTGCTTGTGAGCTGTGACACATGGCACTCTACAAGGGCAACAAGTTAGACTCTGTCTCAAAAAAAAGAACGAGGAGGTGCCCGTAGCTCAGTGTAGGGCTTTGGCCACTATACCGGGACTGGCAGGTTTGAACCTGGCCTGGGCCTGCTAAAATAACAATGACAACTGCAACAAAAAACAGCAGCTGGGCGTTATGGTGGGTGCCTGTAGTCCCAGCTACTTGGGAAGCAGAGGGAAGAGAATTGCTTAAGCCCAAGAGTCTGAAGTTGCTGTGAGCTGTGATGCCACAGCACTCACAACAGGGCCACAGATTAAGACTGTCTCAAAAGAATGAAATATGTTGGAATTAAGGCCCGGCGCCTGTGGCTCAATGGGCTAAGGCGCCAGCCATGTACACCTGAGCTGGTGGGTTCGAATCCAGCCCGGGCCCGCCAAACAACAATGATGGCTGCAAACAACAACAACAACAAATGGCCGGGCATTGTGGCGGGCGCCTGTAGTCCCAGCTACTTGGGAGGTAGAGGCAGGAGACTCGCTTAAGCCCAGGAATTGTTGCTGTGAGCTGTGATGTCACAGCACTCTATCCAGGGTGACAGCTTGAGGCTCTGTCTCAAAAAAAAAAAAAAAAAAAAAAGAAAGAAATATGTTGGAATTAAAACCTGATATATTAACTGAAGAGTAGTGAACAACTTCAACAACACAAGTGCACCTAACCCCTAACATATGTGCTCCTACTTCAAAACTTGTCTAAAATTCATAAATAAGTATCACATATATTTTATATTAAAGTATTTCTAGGCCCAGCGCCTGTGACTCAACGGGCTAAGGCACCAGCCATGTACACCTCAGCTGGCGGGTTCAAATCCAGCCTGGCCCGCCAAACAACAATGATGGCTGCAACCAAAAATGGTCGGGTGTTGTGACGGGCGCCTGTAGTCCCAGCTACTTGGGAGGTGGAGGCATGAGACTCGCTTAAGCCCAGGAATTGAGCTGTGAGCTGTGATGCCACAGCACTCTATCCAGGGTGACAGCTTGAGGCTCTGTCTCAAAAAAAAAAAAGTATTTCTAGGCAGGTGGCACCTGTGGCTCAGTGAGTAGGGCACGGGCCCCATATACTGAGGGTGGCAGGTTCAAACCCAGCCCCAGCCAAACTGCAACAAAAAAATAGCCAGGCATTGTGGCGGGTGCCTGTAGTTCCAGCTACTCGGGAGGCTGAGGCAGGAGAATTGCCTAAGCCCAGGAGTTGGAAGTTGCTGTGAGCTATGATGCCACAGCACTCTACCAAGGGCGACGAAATAAGACTTAGTCTCTTAAAAAAAAAAGAAGAAGAAGAAGAGAGATCAGATGTGTGTCTTAGAAAGATCTTTAAAACTGCAAACTGCAGGTTCAGCGCCTGTGGCTCAAGTGGCTAAGGCATCAGCCACATACACCTGAGCTGGCCAGTTCGAATACAGCCCAGGCCTGCCAAGCAACAATGATGGTTGCAACCAAAAAAATAGCTGGGCGTGTGATGGACACCTGTGGTCCCAGCTGCTTGGGAGGCTGAGGCAAGAGAATCACCTAAGCCCAGGAGTTGGAGGTTGCTGTGGGCTGTGCGACGCCACGGCACTCTACTGAGGATGATAAAGTGAGACTCTGTCTCTACAAAAAAAAGTATTGCTAGGCATAATTTGGGGATCTGCCTGTACTGTGGCATCAATCACATTTAGCTCTGATGTGTTTAATGCCAATGAAATGAAAATTTGAGAACACTAAAACACAGAAACAGTTCCAACACTTGCATATGCATTTAGTTCTTATTAAATATAACCCCCAGACCACACTTAAAGCTACAAGCATTGCTTTCACCCCTCTGCAAGTACAAGCTTCAAAGTTTTGCAAAAATCCCAAATTCCATATTAGTTTTGGTTGCTGTGGAGTGTTGAATTGTTTAGTTATTTGTTCAAACAATTGGAGCCAGTTATATTTAAACAACTTTAAGAGAAAAAAGTAAAGAACCTTCAGAAGCTGAATTGATATTGTTAGATTACTACTAACTGAAGCCCATACTGAGTAACTCAGATTTCCTTAGTTCTTACCTAATGCCCTTTTGTGTGTGTGGGGGGGGGGGTCCCAGGATCCCATCTAAATCACTACCTTGCGTTTTATCATCATGTTTCCTAGGTTCCTGTTGGCTGTGACAATCTTTCAGAATGTCCTTGTTTCTGATCTGATGACCATGACCATTTGAGGAATCCTGGTTAGTTGTTTTGAAGGATAATCCTGAACTGAGATTTATCTGACTTTTTCTCATGATTAGACTGGAGTTGTAAGAGGAAGATCATAGGTGTAAAGTGCCATTTCAACACATCAAATATAGGGTACTGTGCTCTGTTGAACGGTGTCCCCTCCAAATCCATGTCTACCTGGAGCTTCAGGATATGACCTGATTATGGAAATAAGGTCTTTGTGGATGTAATGAAGTTAAGATGAGGTCATACGGATCAGGGTGGCTGCTGACCCAATGACAGGTCATTGCCATGAAGGGTGAGGAGAAGAGGGGTGGGGGAGACAGGGAGAGAGGAACATCAATGTCTTCTCCTTTTTTTTGAGACAGAGTCTCACTTTATCACCCTTGGTAGTGTGGTGTCACGGCTCACAGCAACCTCCAGCTCCTGGGCTTAGGTGATTCTCTTGCTTCAGCTTCCCGAGTAGCTGGGAGTACAGGCACCTGCCACAACGCCCGGCTATTTTTTCTTGCAGTTTGGCCAGGGCCGGGTTTCAACCTGCCACCCTCAGCATATGGGGCTGGCACCCTACCCACTGAGCCACAGGCGCTGCCCCAAGGTCTTGTCTTAAATCCCGGCACGCAGGGACTATGGTTATGTGAGCATGCTTCCTTATGTGAAGAGTGAACACAGCAGACGCACGGGCAGCATTTCATGTAGCAACCGAGGCTGAGACTGGAAGTGGGCTGCCACAGACCAAAGATTGCCAAGGGTTTTGTGGCAGCCACCAGAATCTGAGGAGTCATGGAACAGATGCTCTCCTTGAGTCTCCCTGCCCTCCCAGAGCCAACCCCGCCACCTGTGTGCTGTCAGACTTCTGGCCTCTAGAACTGTGAGAGATTTAAAGTTCTGTTGTTTTGTCATCAGCTTTGTTAATTTGTTATGGCAAATTTGTGCCCTCATTTGTTATGGCAGCCTTAGGAAACAAAGTCAGGCACTTACTATCAGCGTGATTCATCACCACTCCTGTTAACCTGGGTCAGCTGTTCCTGGGATTTCTCTGCCGTGAGTTACTGTCCCCCACTTTCCATGTGGTGCTCTTTGGAAGGAAGTCACTGTGTACAACCTGACTTTCAGGAGTGAGGAGCTATGCTCCATATCACAAGGAACTTTTACTTGTTGCTATTGTGAAAGAAATTTCTTCTTTTAATATTTTCATAGACATTATTTCCCACATAAAGGACTTAACATGATTTGTTGAAGAACTTGTATGAAGAAACTTTTTTAAAAAATTTTTTATTGAGACAGTGGCATGTGGCCCTTGGAGTGAGATGGCGTCACAGCTCACAGCAACCTCCAACTCTTGGGCTTAAGGAATTCTCTTGCTTCAGCCTCCTGAGTAGCTGGGACTACAGGCGCCCGCCACAACGCCCGGCTTTGTTGTTGTTGTTGTTGCAGTGTTAGCTGGCTGCAGCCGGTTTTGAACCTTCCATCCTTGGTATATGGGGCTGGCATCCTACCCACTGAGCAACAGGTGCCACCCCTTCTATGCAAGAACTTTACTAAACTCCTTTATTAATTCTATTAGCTTTTTCCGATTTGATTTGTTTGTATTGCCTGGAATTATAACTCAGGCAGTCCCTGAGTCACAGTCATCGACTGATGTACAACTTGTACTTAGGAACAGAAGCTCTGACAGTACAATAATAGGTAAATGTACCTGTTTCAACTTGCATTCTACGTACAAATTCAACTTAAGAACAAACCTGTAGAACCTATCTCATCTGTAACCCAGGGACTGCCTTTAACACTTTTGTCTTTGCATTTCTGTTTCATGTCTGATTAGGATGTCAGGATTTCCAGAACACTCTTCAAGACTAGCACGATGGGAGATCTAGTGCCTATCTCAGGGTATTTGTCTGTTGGGGCCCTTAGTTCTTCTGGGTCCCTTCTCTATGGCATGCCTTCAGTTCTAGTGTGACGATTACAGTTCACAGACAGCACTTGGCCGCTTTGCTACAGAGAAGAGTGCCTGGTCCAGGTCCTGCCAAACATAAGACCCTGTTTCTCAGGCCAGGGTCATTGTTCCAAAGGTGGGCAAGAAACCGAAGCAGGGCAAATCAGGTTTTCTCCCCTCCCAGTGTTTGTTAGTTTGGAGCTAGAAGAGGGGAGGGTCTTACTTTCTGGATTATCAAGTGGAAAAGACAGGGGAGGGAGGAAGAGAGAGGCAGGAAGAGACAGGCTGCCTACAGAAATGAAGGAAACCCAGGAGAGAATCAGGAAGGGTGAGGAGAAGCAGGGAGGGGAAAGCGGGCCGGGGGACGCAAATGGTCTTGCTTTTAAATCCCTGCATCCAAACTTCCTGGTTATGTGAGCTAAAAAAATTTCTGTCTTTCCATTTTCGCTGCTTACGTTGGGTCACCTTCAACAGGGAGAATTTTGACTATTAGGGAAGTCATTCTTGTCCCGGTAACTATGGTGCCAGGCTGAAAGCGCGAGGCACGACGCAGGCCCTGCACGTGTGCAATCCCAATCTCCACCACTGGCCAGGTGGATACTGCTTCGAGTCTGCAGCTGAGGAAACTGAGGCTCTTGGGAGGCAAGCAAGCTGCCCGTGCTCCAGGTTGATGGCAGCAGACGTCTCTTGAACCCATGTCCTCCCAAGACCAGCGAACGCCAGTGGCACTGCTTGGAGAATGTGAGCTTCCGCCCTATGCTTGTCGCGCTCTTAACGGGTGCAGGCTGCAGTTGTGCCCCCGGTGTTCCTTCCCTGGGCCCTGCCTCCAGCCAACCAAGCAGAAGTTATAGGAACTTCGGAATACTAGGGGACTTGGTTTCTTTGAAAACTAGCTATAAAGTCCAGGAGCTCAGGTAACTAAACAAGACTGAGGAGGTGGGAGGTGAGTAGTCTCTGCCCATCCAGAGACATCCTGGTATCTGTCATGGAACAAGGGCGGGGATACGAGTCTGCCCAACTCCAGACCTGTCCCCGAGCGCGCGCCGAGCGCCTCCTGCAGAGCGCGGGCGTCAGAGACTCAAAGGGCCGGTCCCCGGAGCGCTTTCCGTTAGTTTCCAGAGATTTTTCAAACTCTGCTCTCCAAGGGCAGGAGTCCGCGGGCCGCCGCAGTGCTGCCGCGGCGCGGCGGGTGCGCCCAAGGTCGCAGCCTGGCTGGCGCGGCTCTGCGGCCCGCGGGCTCCCGGCGCGGGGCGGGCTGGGGGCGGTGGCCGGGGCGGGGACTGGAGTGCGGGCCGCCCAGCGCGGTCCCAGCCGCGGCGTCCGCGCTTCCCGCCGCACCGCGCCGGCACATGGAGGCTCCGCGGGACCCCGCGCCCCAGCCGGGAGGCCCGGAGGCCGCCTCGGAGCGTCCCTCGCCGCGCCGCCTGCGGCTGTCCGACTTCCGAGAGGAGCTGCGGGCGCTGCTGGTGCTGGCGGGCCCCGCGGTGAGTACGGCGGCCTGAGTCGGAGGCCGGTCCCGGTGGGGTGGAGCCCAGCGACCACGTGTGACTCGGCGGAGGTACGGAACCCGGGCGCCCCGGCTCCTCCAACCACGGCTGCCGCCGCGGGCTGGACGGGCCGCGAGACCGGTGGCTCCCGCCGCCTGCCCGGGAGCCCCTGCGGAGCGGGGACCCGAGCGCCTGCCGGGCTCGACGCGCCGCGGCTCCGGCTGCGGCTGCAGGTGCGCCCGGGGCCTCCTCGGGGGCGCAGACTCCAGCGAAGGAAGCGAAAGTCCCCTGAACTTCGGAGCGCTGGGGAACTCGGTTTCTCCGACAACCAGCTGTAAAGCCCGGGAGCCCAGGTATCTGAGCAGGCCTGAGGCTGGAGACGGGAGGCGAATTGTCTGTCTTGGATGTAGATCTCCCAAATTAGCTTCAGAAGCTAGAGCCAGCTTTTACACACGAAGCCAAAGGCACCCTTTGCCACATCCCTTCTCTGCCAATAATTATGTTTTTTTAAAAATGAGGTTTTTTATTTTTAAATTGTTAATGTGATTCTTTTGGGAGTTGAAGTGTTCTTATCTGTGTAATATTTGTTGATTTATCCCTTGGTTAGGGTTCTTCCTGCTTTGTCTCTTAAAAGTAACGTGGGTTTTAAAAACCAAAAAAATATAATCTGATGCATGCTTTGAAGTGGTTTGGGGGTTTTCAAGCCAAGGGCGTAGGAGAGCCACTTCACTGGCTAAGAAGCAGCCAGTGTGCGTTTGGTTGTGAAGAAGCTTTTGGGCTTGGGGGAGACATTCTGCACCTGGCAAGGCTAAGGTGGGCAACTGGGAGCCGTGGCGCGGTTGTCGGTGGGGTGCTGCGATGCCCACTGTGGCCTGCAGGGCAGCTAAAATACTGCCAAGGACAAAGCCAAGAAATGGAAGGCCATCCAGAGTGCAGGACGCGGGGGACACCCTCTCACAGACTGAAAAGAACACAGTTGGTCTCTCCCGACCCGGGTTCAGCGCCCCACTTTGATCTCCCAAGGTACGTTAAGAAACAGCTGGGAGAATTTGAGCAGTCTCTTAACCTCTCCTCGTCTCTGCTTATTCATCCATAAAATGAGGCTAAAAGGCTTCGTAAGGCAGTTACTGCTTTGCTAGTACAAACACAAAAAACAGGGAAGCTTTTCCAGACCCGGCCCCTCCCAGTAACCTGACGCTCTGATCTAGGGACACCCCTGTCTTCCTGGGTGCCCCCTTGCCCTCTCTATGTGCTCACAAGTTTATATGGATGTATGAGATTGTGTGCAAATGCAATGCATATTCACCGCAGAAAAAATAAAAAATCTAGACCAGGGCAGGGCGCATGGCTCTTGTTTATAATCCTAGCATTCTGAAAGGCAGAATGGATTGCCTTTCATCCATTAGCAATGGATGGAGTGCTTGAGCTCAGGAGTTCAAGACCAGCCTGAACAAGAGTGAAACCCCATCTCTACCAAAAATAGAAACACTAACCAGGCAGGCTGGGCATGGTGGCTCATGCCTATAATCCTATCACTCTGGGAGGCTGAGGTGGGTGGATTGCCTGAACTCACAGGTTCCAGACAGTCTAAGGCAGAGCAAAGCGTCACCTTTAAAAAATAGCCGGGCATTGTGGCGGGAACCTGTGGTCCCAGCTACTCCGGAGGCTGAGGCAAGAGAATTACTTGAACTCAAAAGTTTGAGGTTGCTGTGAGCTATGGTCCTATGGCACTCTACTGAGGGTGACAAAGTGAGACTGTCTCCAAAAGAAAAAAGAAAAGAAAAACTAACCAGGCATTGTGATGGGCACCTATAGTCCCAGCTACTAGGGAGGTTGAGGCAAGAGGATCACTTGTGCCCAAGAGGATGAGGTTGCTATGAGCTATGACTCTACAGCACTCTACCCAGAGTGACACAGTGAGACTCTGTCTCCAAACCCTGTCCCCCCAAAAAACCCCTAAGGCCAATGAAAGGAAAGGAAAGAAACTCTGAAATCTCAGCACTGGGAGGTAATTTGGAACCTTTCCTTCCAATCCTCTGTCTACGACTCTGACTGTTTTGCAAAAATATGATGGTAGAATTCTGGCACCTGTTTAGTCATCTATTAATTATATGTGGTGTATTTCTTGGTTTCTCTCCAATCTCCCGTCTGCCTGAGTTTTCTGTTTCCCCAAGGAGCACCTGGTAGCAGGGGATTACCACCTTCTTTCCCTATACTCAAAGTTCAATCATTTCTTCACCAATCTCTACCATAAAGTGAATAGGATGCCTTGTCCAGCCCTCCTCTCAGGCTTTTTTTTTCTTTTGAGACAGAGTTTCACTTTGTTGCCCTGGGTAGAGTGCCATGACATCTTAGCTCACATCAATCTCAAACTCTTGGGCTCAAGTGAGTCTCTTGCTTCAGCATCCCATGTAGCTGGGACTACAGTTGCCCGCCACAACACCCAGCTATTTTTATTTATATATTTTTTTAGACAGTCTCACTATGTACCCTTAGTAAAGTGCTGTGGTGTCACAGCTCATAGCAACCTCAAACTCTAGGGCTTAAGCGATTCTCTTGCCTCAGCCTCCTGAGTAGCTGGGACTACAGGAGCCTTCCAAAATGCCCAGCTATTTTTTTGTTACCGTTGTCATTGTTGTTTAGCAGGCCCAGACTAGGTTTGAACCCACCAGCCCTAGTGCATGTGGCTGGCTCCCTAACCATGGAGCTACAGGTGCTAAGCCAACACCCGGCTATTTTTAGAGATGGGGGTCTCGCTCTGGCTCAAGCTGGTTTCAAACCTGTGAGCTCGGGCAATCCACCTGCCTTGGCCTCCCAGAGTACCAGGATTACAGGCGTGAGCCACTGTGCCCGGCTCTCCTTTCAGGCCTCTTGAGCGTCCCTAACCTTTGAGGGGTGATTCTCTCTCAGTAGGCTTTAAATGAGGCCTTTATAGAGAGAACAGTCCATACCACAAAGGAAGGTATGAGATGAACAGTGCTCCCTATTTTATCCTGCAGAAAGCTTTAGGGAAAAACAAATACCCAGCCTTGTGCCTTCCAAACATGCTTTCTCTGTGTCATTAACATGTCATCACAAGAATGGGAAGTCAAGCACCCGGTGTACTTAGTACTAAGTTGAACCTTATAGATTTACAACAACATGCTCACGTGAGAGAAGAACTCAATTAAATTCAAGAGGGGGAGAGAGGGTTTAGTAAGCTGCCCCCTGATGGGAACAATGCTTAGCACACTTTCTAGGTGAACGTCACAACTACAACTCGGACCTTACCTTACAAATGCAAGCAGTGTAACCTAGTTGTATGTACCCTCACATTAATCCAAAACAAATATATATTTTTTCTTTTTTTTTTTTTGAGACAGAGTCTCAATTTATCACCCTTGGTAGAGTCCCATGGAGTCACAGCTCACAGCAACCTCCATCTCCTGGGCTTAGGCAATTCTCCTGCTTCAGCCTCCCGAGTAGCTGGGACCACAGGCACCCACCACAACGCCTTGCTATTTTTTGTTGCAGTTTGGCTGGGGCCGAGTTTGAACCCGCCACCCTCCGTACGTTGGGCCGGTGCCCCATTCACTGAGCACAGGCGTGGCCCCCAAACAAATATTTTTAAAAGACTCTTTTGGGCTGGGTGCGGTGGCTCACGCCTGTAATCCTAGCACTTTGGGAGGCCAAGGCAAGTGGACCGTCTGAACTCACAGGTTCGAGACCAGCCTGAGCCAGAGTGAGACACTGTCTCTAAAAGTAGCTGGGAGTTGTGGCAGGTACCTGTAGTTCCAGACAGTTCCTCTGGGAGGCTGAGGCAAGAGAATCACTTAAGCCCAAGAGTTTGAGGTTGTTGTCAACTGTGACACCACTGCACTCTACTGAGGATGACACAGTGAGACTGTCTCAAAAAAACAAAAAAGACTCTTCTAACTCTCATGCCAAAGAGTATTTGTTCATGTCAATTATATTGGTATTTACTGTATTGCACATTAAAATCAAGAATTAAGAAATAAATATTTTTATTAAAAAAAAATCTCATTACCTGGCAAAAGTGCAAGAGTCCTAAAAAATAACCCCAAAGATGGATTTCCACTTCCAGGGGGCATGGGCTGTGTGGTGTCTGGGGTATAATAGAGGCTAGGCCCCAACTCAGCTTGTTTCCATCTACACAGGAGAAACACCTGGAACTCAAGAAGGCGCTCAAGAACATTCTGGGGCTGTAAGGAATAAAGATCAGGGAGTGTGGCAGGGGTGGGGGAGTGGGGAGGGTGTCTGGAGAGACTGGAATGACCCGGAACACACAAAGGAAACATGCAGACTGACCATTGATCTGTGTCCTGAGGGCAGTGGTGCAAAATTTATCCGCGTGGTTAGTGACATCAGGTTCAGCAGGAAGCTAGGCAGAGGCCAGAGGTAGCCTGGGCCCAAGGTGACGAAGACCAAGTTCAAGACGGTTCCTCTGGGAGGGAGGACGTGTCCATGGGTGGTGGCAGCTGGGCAGAGGAAGCCCCTTTTCCGGCTCCTTTCTCACCAAGACCTTTCATTTAGAGCCTTAAGTATCTCCCAGAGGGATCAGCCTCTTGGCATCTCCATCCTTAAAATCCATGCTGCCCGATTGCTCCACGTGGAGTGTGTCACCTCCTGCTCAAAACCCTTTCCTTGGCCCCATTAGGCCCCCCTATGTCCTGGCCCTGCCCAGCCCTCCACCCTTATTATGCTCCGATATTTCCTGACCTGTGGCCTCCATCACCTGAATCTCAGTGCCCCCTACTACTCCCTTCCCTCTGCCTGGAATGTCCTCCTGATGGACAGGCCACCTTCACCTGCCTGTTCATCTCAGGTTTCAGCTCAGCTTCCTTTCCTCCAGGCACCTTCTATGACCCCTCTGCTGTGCTCTCACACTCCTCACACGGGTGAGCCATGTTATTTATTGCATCATGAGCATCTTTCCCTGCTCTGCAGATAAAAATATTGTTAAGTCAAAAATGCACCTACATGCTTCTACACTACCCAGAGAGGGTCCACACAGCGTTGTTCTGAATTGCTGTCATAACTTAAAGGGAAACTTGCACACTGTCCGGAGCCCTTGATGTCCTGCAAATGAAGGAGGAGGATGTCTTCAAATTCTTTGCAGCAGGAACCCACTTAGTAGCACCCACCTTGACTTCCAAATGGAGCAGCACGTCTACAACAGGAAAAGTGATGGTGCCTATGTCAGAAACCTGAGGAGGTCCTGGGAGAAACTTCGGCAGGCAGCTCGTGCCACTGTTGCTATTGAAAACCCTGCTGGTGACAGTGTCACATCCTCCAGGAATACTGGCCAGCGAGGTGTGCTGAAGTTTGCAGCTGCCCCTGGAGCCAGTCCTGGGGCTGGCGACTTGCTTCCAGAACAGTCACTAACCAGGCGCAGGCAGTGATCCAGGAGCCTCCCAGGGGCGACTTCCGTTACCTGCCTTCACTGCGGTCTGTCGCCCACATCCTCCTCTGCACGGTGTGGACATCGCCACCCCACGCAACCAGGGAGCTCAGTCAGCGGGTCTGGTGTGGTGGGTGCTGGCCCGGGAAGTTCTCCAAGTGCCAGGGCCATCTTCCGTGGACAGGCATTTGTCCCGAGCTTCACCTTGAGGGCAATTGCCTTCTTCCTCTCACAGAAGCAGGAAACACAGATGGGCGCCCTATAGACCAGAAAGGACAGTGAAAACACAAAACATATACCCCCAAATGCCACCACACAGCGCACTGCAGAGTGCTGGGCGCTCACTGTGCCATCTCGGGCTGACCTGGGGCTGGGGCTTACTGCCCCTGCCAAGCACTGTGAGAGGGTCCGAGACTGCAAATGGCTGGGAAGAGACCCCAGATTTGAAATTCAAAGTGTAGCTTCTGAGGAATGCATGCCACTTTTGCACCACCATCAGGTAGAGACTGTCTGCACTGTGGATTCCCGGGGGTGGGAATGGTGTGATGGTGTTTGTCTAACTCACGTCTGTACCCCCACTGTGGATATACTTTGTGCTCCAAAGATGTGGCCCTACCTGACCATCTGAGCCACGAGGCGGGTGACTGGGCTGGTTGCTAAGCCTTGCAGCCTTGCTTCCTCATGTACAACAGCCTGTCCCACGTGCCCCTCGGGTTCCTTCTGGTTAGCTTCTTTCAGGGTGTCCAGGGAGGGGGGTGGATAAGAAAGGTCCCTCTGGAGGCATCTGGCCCTGGAGAGCGCTGCTACAGCTGTGAGGTCATGAGAGTCTGTCTGTCTTTTTTTTTTTGAAACAAAGTCTCACATCTCACTTTGTCACCCTCAGTAGAGTGCAGTGGCATCACAGCTCACAGCAACCTTAAACTCTTGGGCTCAAGTGATCCTCTTGCCTCAGCCTCCCAAGTAGCTGGGATTACAGGTGCCTGCTACAAATCCCGGCTGTTTTTAGAGATGGGGGTTTCACTCTTGCTCAGGCTGGTCTTGAACCTGTGAGCTTGGGCAATCCACCTGTCTCAGCCTCCCAGAATGCTAGGATTACAGGCATGAGCCATGGCGCCTGCGCTGAAAGGCTGTCTACCAAGTTTGTTTATTACTGCCAAAACCTGAGGAGGGTCCCTGTGACCAAAAAAAAGGGACAAAACCAATCAGTCTAGGAATTTCTGTCTGGCTCTGTCCAAGCCACCGCTAGTTCAAGCTGTTGTCCAGACAGTAGCCATTGAAATACATAGGGGATGGCTCAGCACCCGTAGCTCAGTGGTTAGGGTACCCGTCACATACACCCAGGCTGGCAGGTTTGAACCTAGCCTGGGCCTGGTAAACAACAATGACAACTACAATAAAAAAAAAAATAGTTGGGCTTTGTGGCAGGCGCTTATAGTCCCAGCTAATTGGGAGGCTGAGGCAAAAGATTCCCTTAAGCCTAAGAGTTTGAGGTTGCTGTGAGCCGTGACGCCACGGCACTTTACCAAGGGTGACATAATGAGACTCTGTCTCAAAAAAGAAAAATCTAGGGGAACATGGCTTTTTCCAGGATTGTTTAGTTCCCTAAGTGCAGCAGTATCCTCTGTGGTGTCATCATAGCTCACAGTAACCTTAGTCTCTGGGCTCAAGTGATCCTCTTGACTCCCTGGTAGCTGGGATTACAGGTACAGCCTCAGACTCCCTGGTAGCTGGGATTACCGGTGCCTGCCATGATGCCAGGCTAGTTTCTTTTTTGGAGAAGAGCCTTAAGCTGTCACCCTGGGTAGAGTGCCGTGGCATCACAACTCACAGCAACCTCCAACTCCTGGGCTTAAGTGATTTAGCTTTTTTATTTTTAGTAGGAACGGGGTCTCATTCTTGCTCAGGCTAGTCTTGAACTCCTGAGCTCTAGCAATCCTGCCTCAGCTTCCCACAGTGCCGGGATTATAGGCATGAGCCACTGCGTCTGTCCGGAGCATTCTCAAAGTGTGGTCTTCAACCACTTGCATCTTACGGGGTATGTAAGGGGTGGAGGGAGTGGTGTTGAAATGTACATTCCTCAGCCCTGTGGCCTCGTGAGATGGGCCAGGGCATAGGCATTTTGAACAACCTCTCCAGGTGACCCTTATGTACATAAACCACAGCCTATGACCCAAGAGTTCAAACTCAAAGGCTCGAAACCAAGAACCAAGAAGAAATTAGCAAATCTGACCTCTAGGGCTGTGATCTTCTTGAGACTGAGGCTTGGCATGGACTGGCTATGTTTGGCTGCCCAATTCGGGCAATCGGAGCTCAGGGTTATTGCCATAACCCCTCAAAGCTGCAGCAGTCCTCACAAAGAAGCTGTTTTTGCTGGCACTGACTTGGAAGGTGACTCTCAGATGGGTTAGTTTAACTCACATTGACTTTCTGACCTTTCGTATCCAAGACATCTAACTATTCCCACCCTCTGCCTGGGCACTCGCCCTAAGAAAATGGCCATCCCCACCCAGGTGAAAAAGAGGCTCAGGGTAGTGTGATTTGTGATAGTAAAATACAGGAAATTTTCCAGAGAATTTCCCTTGTGTTTTCACATGAAGCTATGAGAAAGGAGACAGGGACCTCTGACAGGGAAACATGAGGGTCCACGGGAAAGGAGAAATGTGCATGTGCACGAGGCTTGAAGGACAGTGATCTGAAAATATTTGGAAGTAAAGCTGAGTTTACAACTAAAAAGGATCCCACGGCTATTAAAGGGACATTGAAGGTACAATTTAAAGAAACAGCAATTTCCACTGCATACTTGGTTTCTGTGTGGTGGGAGAGGTACTTGGGTCACGGTTTGGGGGTTGATGCAAGAAACGTGTGTCCCCTGCAACACATGAACACCCCACTCCCGCCACACACACACCAAGGTTAGGAACAGGCACCTCAGAGGAGTTAAAAACTATCTCCCCCCAGATACAGATTTCAGGGAAGGAGAGAGGACGGTCATGGGAGCCATCTTGGCACAGAGGCCTGGCCAGATCCTGATGCGGCAATTTGAGGGAAGCTGCACCTGGCAGGAGGGCTGAGCACTGGAAGCCGTGTCACTGGAGCCCGAGGAAGAGGGAGGCTTGTCTGAGCCCAACACAGGAGAGTCCTCTTCCCTTGAACGGCTGTGAGAGGGGGCATCAGGGCTGGGCCAGTGGCAGCATCAGCAGTTCCGGGCCCTTGTGGGGCAGCAGTGGGTGACGGCGGTGGCCCCAGCAAATCCTTAGGCACCTTTTTTCTCCTAGGGGAAGGAGGGCCAATGAATCCCCCTCTTGGACCACATATGGCTCCAAGGGAAGAGGCTTTCCCCCAGGGAGACTGGCTTGCCTGGGTCTGGCAGGTGGGAGGCAGGAAGTGGTTTTAAATTAACCTCAAGAGGGCGGCACCTGTGGCTCACTGGGTAGGGTGGTGGCCCCATATACTGAGGGTGGCAGGTTCAAACCAGGCCCCAGACAAACTGCAACAAAAAAATAGCCAGGAGTTGTGGCGGGCGCCTGTGATCCCAGCTACTCGGGAGGCTGAGGCAAGAGAATCACTTAAGCCCAGGAGTTGGAGGTTGCTGTGAGCTGTGTGACTCCACGGCACGCTACCGAGGGTGACATAGTAAGACTATTTCTATGAAAGAAAAAAAGTAAATTAACCTCAAGAGATAGGTTCAGTGTCCAATTGTGCAGCAAAAACATTGTGGAGCAATTCCTTGTGGTCACTAGAATTATGAAGAGTGGCTCAGTGAAGCTGAAGTTGCCCACATACCTGAGGCCTCATAGAATTAAAAAATGCAAAGTGCAGCTCGGCACCTGTAGCTCAGAGGCTAGGGCACCAGCCACATACACTGGAGCTGGCAGGTTCGAACCCAGCCTGGGTCTGCCAAACAACAATGACAACTGCAACCAAAAAGTAGCTGGGTGAGTTCTGGCAGATGCCTGTAGTCACAGCTACTTGGGAGGCTGAAGCAAGAGAATCACTTGAGCCCAAGAATTTGAGGTTGCTGTGAGCTGTGATGCCACAGCACTCTACCGAGAGCGACATATTAAAAAAAATGCAGGGTGCTCAGCAGATCACTAATGCTTCACCCAGAGAGTTCAGATATCACTGGCCTTCCAGTGGTATGAGTTATTTCTGCCTCCACACCTCCTGCCTGTGGCATTTCTTGCTGGCTGGAGTGAGTTCTCTCTGTGTTCTCTCCAGTCCTTGCTAAGAATAACAGGGCTGGGCACGGTGGCTCACGCCTGTAATCCTAGCATTCTGGGAGGCTGAGGTGGGTGGATTGGTTGAGCTCAGGAGTTCAAGACCAGACTGAGCAAGAGCGAGACCTCATCTCTAAAAAATAGCTGAGCATTGTGGTGGGTGCCTGTAGTCCTGGTACTCAGGAGGCTGAGGCAAGAGAATCACTTAAGCCAAAGAGTTTGAGGTTGCCGTGAGCTGTGATGGCACAGCACTCTACTCAGGGCAACGAAATGGGACTCTGTCTCAAAAAAAAAAAAAATCACACATAACAAGGGGGTTATCTCTGAAGGCAGCTTCTGTAAATTTCAGAGGAAATTTAATGCAATCTATAGCATGAGAAATTGAAGTGAAAACATAAACTGGAAAGGCTAGGAAGTCCTCAAAACCATGATTCTGACCCAGTGGTCAAAAATAAACATTTTGATATCTGATGAAGCTCCCCAGGATGGCACATTTCCCATGGGAACGGTAGCCGAGGCTTGTTGAACACTGGGTCTCTTCACCTCCCACTGGGGTTGAGGGGAGGGTTTGCCCCCGGGCAGGGCCTGGGCACTGGACCCCTCATGGCAAGGGTCTGGGGGGCACTCACCTCACCTCCTGTCGCCCTCTCCTCCCAGTTCCTGGCCCAGCTGATGGTATTCCTGATCAGTTTCATAAGCTCCGTGTTCTGTGGCCACCTGGGCAAGCTGGAACTGGACGCTGTCACCCTCGCAATCGCCGTACGTATTGGGCTTTCTAACCCTAATTCATTTCCTTCTGCTGCTGCAACAAATTACCAAAATGTAGTGGCTCAAATCCACGTGAATGTATTCTCTCACAGTGCTGAAAGTCAGAAGTCCGAAATAGGTTCCACTGGGCTAAAGTCAAGGTGCCAGCAGGCTCACAGCCTTACTGCTCCTTTGCTGTGTAATCTCACAGACTCCCAGGTTCTGGGAATCAGAATGGGGACATCTTGTAAGGAGGGGATATCCCATCTGCCATATCATTTAGTTTCTTTCTCTTTTTTTTCAGACCTGCAAGGTCTTTTTTTATTTTATTTTTTTAGGTTTTGTAGAGACAGAGTCTCACTTTATCACCCTCGGTAGAGTGCTGTAGCGTCACAGCTCACAGCAGCCTCCAACTCCTGGGCTTAGGCGATTCTCTTGCCTCAGCCTCTGGAGTAGCTGGGACCACAGGCACCGACCACAACGCCCAGCTATTTTTTTGTAGCAATTTGGCCAGGGTTGGGTTGAACACGCTACCCTCATATATGGGGCCGGCGCCATACCCATTGAGCCACAGGCACCGCCCATATCATTTAGTTTCTGATCCATGAGGCCTGGTTCTCACTCCTGGGCCCACATCTGGGAGAAGGGAATTGAGAAGTTTGACTTTATCAGGAGAAACCCAGTCTCCCGTGCCCCACTGTGCTCAGCATCTGTCTTACTGACAGTCCTGCTCCAGAAATGGAACTGGAAGGCCAAACCTAACATTCTAATGTCCAACCTAAAATTGGGCGGAACCCCGATTCTCTCTCTATTGTAGATAAGCCCCCAAATCTCTGCCATAAATTGCCAACTGGCCACGCAAGATGGAAGCATTTGGCCAGTTAGGTTATTGCTAGAAAAACGGATTCAATGCTCTGGGCAAGAGCATGTGCTCCTGTCCCTGAAGTCTCCCCTCCCCTCCCCTTCCCTTCTGCCCTGGTGGAGACACTGTCTCTTTACCTGCCTCATTCCTCTAGGCATTTGAGTTTGCTATCCTTGAACTATAGAAGACTTCTCGGAACTCATCACCAAGTAAATACAGAGCGAGGCAGATTATCTTTGGCTAAGGAATTGGAGGCTATAGCCAAGATTTAGCAAAGTTGCTGCTAGGCTGGGCCCCATTTGGGCTGCCGTCCATGGGTTCCTCGCTGTAGACTCGGGGAGATACAAGGTTGCACATGTGGAAAGGCACCAGATACCCTATGATCCTACTGTTGGGTTGGGGAGCATTGCTCTGGGCTCCTCCAAACTCTAGGAACTGCAGGATTTTTTTGCCGACCCCAGTTAAGAGGAGTACTCCTAAAGAGGCTCTGGCACTAGCCTGGACTTCAGACTTGCCCAGTGTTTTTTAGGATAGGGACACAGCCCTACTAGGTCTTGAGCAAGTGGCTTATCCAAAACTGCCACGTGCCATGTTGCATTCCCTCAGGAAGGGCTTCTGATCCCCAAATTGAAGAGCAAAATGACTAAGACTTAAAAAAAGAGGACAGTGCCTGTGACTTAAAGGAGCAGGGCGCTGGCCCCATATACTGGAGGTGGTGGGTTCAAACCCAGCCCCAGTCAAAAAAACTGCAAAAAAAAAAAAAAGAGAGAGAGAGAAAGGCTGGGGAGTCACCTGTGGCCTAAATTTTTTTGTTTTTGTTGAGACAGAGTCTCACTATGTCGCCCTTGGTAGAGTGCTATGCTGTCACAGCTCGCAGCAACCTCAAACTCTTGGACTCAGTGATTCTCATGCCTCAGCCTCCCAAGTAGCTGGGACTACCAGCACCCACAACAATGCCCAGCTATTTTGTTGTTGTTGTCATTTTTTTGAGACAGAGTCTCGCTATGGTGCCCTCGGTAGAGTGCTGTGGCATCACAGCTCACAGCAACCTCAAACTCTTGGGCTTAAGCGATTCTCTTGCCTCAGCCTCCCAAGTAGCTGGGACTACAGGTGCCTGCCACAATACCCGTTTATTTATTTATTTACTTTTTTGGTTGCAATTGTCATCATTGTTGTTTGGCAGGCCCAGGCTGGATTCAAACCTGCCAACTCTGGTGTATGTGGCTGGTGCCCTAGCCGCTGAGCTACAGGCGCTGAGCCTTTTGTTGTCTTTGTTGTTTAGCAGGCCAGGGCTGGGTTCAGACATGCCAGCTCTGGTGTGTTTGGCTGGCGCCCTAGCCATTACAAGCACTGAGCCTGTTGTCCTTGTTGTTTAGCAGGCCCAGGCCAGTTCAAACCTGTGTGTGTGCGGCTGGTACCCTAACCACGAGCTCTGGGCACCCAGCCGCTGTGGCCTACAGTTTTCTTCCCCCTTTGAACGTGTGCATGTCCCTTAAGCTGGCCCAACTGGTCTAAGCAGAGGACTCCAGGCAGTTAACTGACTGAATTTTTTTTTTTGAGACAGAGTCTTACTATGCCACCCAGGTTAGAGTGCTGTGTGTCAGCCTAGCTCATAGAAACCTCAAACTCCTGGGTACAAGGAATCTGCCTCAGCCTGCCAAGTAGCTAGGATGCCCACCACAATGGTTGGCTAATTTTTCTTTTTTTAGTAGAGACCAAGTCTTGCTCTTACTCAGGCTGGTCTGGAACTTTCCAGCTCCATGATCCTTCCACCTTGGCTTCCCAGAGTGCTAGGATTACAGGTATGAGCCACCCCTGTGTCCCTTAGTTGAGATTAAACTGACTTGTGAATCCTGAAGGAGGAGCTTCACTCTGATCATCATAGACAGAGAAATTGTCTTCCTTTCCTCATTTAACTCCGCGGAGCTTTACCTTTGGGTTTATTTACAGGTCATCAACATCACGGGTGTTTCCGTGGGGTTCGGCTTATCTTCTGCTTGTGACACCCTCATCTCTCAGGTAAATGGAAGTGATCACACTCTCACAGGGATCCTGGCTACCTCTCAAGTGTAGTTGGAAGAATGCCACTGGCAAGAGGGGAGTCATGGCACAGACGAGGAAATCCACGCCAGCAAGCGATGCTCCGCCATCAGCTCCGCTGCTCCCAGCTGCTGTGAACTGGTGCTGATTGGTGTGGCTGTCTGACACTGTACTTTGACCAAATGGGACATTTCATAAAAGTCCTTTCTATCACCCACTGCATGTTGGAGTCTGGTATAGTCCTGTGGTTCTCACACTTGAGAATGGCCTGGAGGACTTGTTAGCACACAGGTTGCCGAGCGCCACCCAGCTGCATGTTAGTAATTATTCACCATCCAGGTCTTCGGGGAAGGGGAAGAGGGAAACATCTGATTGGCAGTGTTTGCCAATTCCAGTGGTCTAAGCATTCCCTCTGGTTAATTTCAAGCTACTGAGGAGAATGTCACTGAGCACACAGCTATGTACAATGCACAGTTTGTCTTTTGTAAGCCAGTGGGAGTGGGCTCCAGCACACCATTGTCCCTACCCCCAGAATTTCTGCTTTACTAAGTCTGGAGTGTGTCCAAAGAATTTGCATTTCTAACAAAAGTTCCTAGGTTATACAACCCTGACTGCACATTGGAGTCACACCAGGAGCTTTCAAAAATTCTTAATATCTGGGCTCGGTGCCTGTAGTTCAAGCGGCTAAGGCACCAGCCACATACACCAGAGCTGGCGGGTTTGAATCCAGCCCAGGCCAGCCAAACAACAATGACAACTACACCCAAAAAATAGCCAGGCATTGTGGCAGGAGCCTGTAGTCCCAGCTGCTTGAGAGGCTGAGGCAAGAGAATCACTTAAGTCCAAAAGTTTGAGTTTGCTGTGAGCTGTCTACTCTACTCAGCACTCTACTCAGGGTGACAGCTTGAGGTGCTGTCTCAAAAAAAAAAGAAAAAGAAAATACCCTGAAGTACACTCTAGATTTCTGTACTTTTCCATAGATATGTACTTCAATGAAATGTACTTAAAAACTACTCTGGGCTCAGCGCCTGTGGCTCAAGTGGCTAAGGCGCCAGTCATGTACACCTGAGCTGGCGGGTTCGAATCCAGCCCGGGCCTGCCAAACAACAACGACATTTACAACCAAAAAAAATAGCTCAGTGTTGTGGTGGGTGCCTGCAGTCCCACCTACATGGGAGGCTGAGGCAAGAAAATTGCTTAAGCCCAGGAGTTGGAGGTTGCTGTGAGCTGTGATGCCACTGCACTCTACCCAGGGTGACAGCATGAGGCTCTGTCTCAAACAACAACAACAACAAAAATCTTAATATCCGCTAGGCCAGGCGAGGTGGCTCACGCCTGTAATCTTAGCACTCTGGGAGGTGGATTGCTTGCGTTCTGGATTTGAAGACCAGCCTGAGCAAGAGTGAGACCCTGTTGGGCATTGTGGCAGGCTCCTATAGTCCCAGCTCCTTCAGAGGCGGAGGCAAAAGGATTTCTTGAGCGTAAGGATTTGAGGTTGCTGTAAGCTATGATGCTACAGCACTCTACCAAGGGCAACAACAACAACAACAAATTAATGTCTGAGTTCCACCTTGGAACAATTAAATCCAGGAAATCTTTAGTTGGACTCTGTCCTTAGAGTCTTAAAAATGTTCCCTCAGGTGACTCTAGTGGGCAGCTGAATTTGAGAATCCCTCGTCCATTTCACTATCTAAAGACTGGTAAAAATCTTTATGAGGCATGACTGAGGCTTTGGGGGGACAGCGAGGCTTCCACATCTATGCTGATGGTTTGTCTTGGCACCCCAGACGTACGGAAGCCAGAACCTGAAGTACGTGGGGGTCATCCTGCAAAGGGGCGTGCTCATCCTGCTCCTGTGCTGCCTTCCCTGCTGGGCGCTCTTCCTCAACACCCAGCACATCCTGCTGCTCTTCCGGCAGGACCCCGACGTGTCCAGGTACGATGGGGCCCGTCAGGATTGGGTGTCCATCCCGCAGAAAGACCACCCGTCCAGGTTCAGCCTCTGGGACCGCACACCAACTGGGCTCATGCTTTCTTCAGCCCATGCTTTCTTCAGGCTCTCCGCACCTGAGCTCTAGATCCCCCTTCCTGCGCGACTCCTGGGGTTAAGGGTTTTAAGTGCAATTACATTTGCAAACCTCCTCCCTTCAGGATGTTATAATAGTTGTGGTGTTTGTTCATAGTTCAGTTATTCTTGAACTTGGTTGGTAATGAAATCACCTGGGTGTTTTTCTTTCTTTTCGAGACAGAGTCTCACTTTGTTACCGTTGGTAGAGTGCTGTAGTGTCACAGCTCACAGCAACCTCAAACTCTTGGGCTTAAATGATTCTCTTGCCTCAGCCTTCCAGGTAGCTGGGACTACAGGTGTCCGCCACAACGCCCGGCTATTTTTTGTTAGCTGGTTGGTTAGCTGGTCCTGGCCGGGTTCGAACCCGCCAACCTCAGTGTATGTGGCTGGCAGCATAACCACTGTACTACAGGCCCGAACCAGCACCCAGCTATTTTTAGAGACAGAAGTCTTGTTCTTGCTCAGGCTGGTCTCGAATTCATGAACTCAAGCAATCCACCCACCTCGGCCTCCCAGAGTGCTAGGATTACAGGCGCCAGCCACAGTGTCCAGCCCTCCTGGGTGTTTTTCAAACCCACCCATTCCCCTGGTCACCACCCCCTAGGATTCTGTTTTAATTGGTCCAGGGTGAGACCTGGGCAGCACTAGCTCTCAAAGCACCCCAGATGATTCCAATGTGCTGCCAAGTTCACGACCCACTGGTTGAATTCATTAAGACCTTTAAACAGTTCCTACCCTAAACCAGTGGCCCTGAGTGCAAAGGACTTTTGGCAATATCGGAGGACATTTCTGGTTATCATAACTGGTAGAGGGGCTGCTCCTGGTAGAAGCCAGGAAGGCTGTGGGAGTCAGCTGGATTTCATGCCAAGGTCGAAAACGCCTATCCTACACCTACATACTTAAAAACTAAGACAGTTCAGCTGGGGTATGAGATAACAAGCTCTACATGCCAATTTTTACATTTGCTCCAACAGTTGAAGCGTGTTAATTTAGAAAGAGCTGAGAATGCAAAAGGCACTTTTAGTTACTTTATGCTGCCTACCTTTCCCTTGAAACAGAGGCCCCTGTTACGACTGTTCTTTTTTTTTTTCTTTAATGCAGGCTGACCCAGACCTACGTCATGGTCTTCATTCCAGCTCTTCCTGTAAGTGTTCAAGAGGAAAGAGGTTCCCTCCTGGGGTCTGCTGGTGAAAGTAGTTTCACTATCTGGGAGCCCAGTGTAGTGGTTCAGCCTTAGCTGATTCTAGGAAGTGTGGTTTCAATTATGCCCTTTAAGTTTGTCCCAAAGAAATACCAGGATCGAACTGACTCAAAAGAGGGACCTCCAAGGCTGTCCGTGAGGAGTGCAGGCTTTTTGTTTTGTACAGGGGGAAAGTCTTTTCTTTTATTTCTTCTTTCTTTTTCTTTTTTTTTTTTTTTGAGACAGAGTCTCATTATGTCACCCTCGGTAGAATGCTGTGGCATCACAGCTCACAGCAACCTCAAACTCTGGGGCTCAAGCGATTCTCTTGCCTCAGCTTCCCAAGTAGCTGGGATCTCAGGTGCCCACCACAACGCCTGGTCATTTTTTTTTTTTTGCAGTTTGGCCAGGGCCAGTCTTGAACCCGCCACCTTTGGTGTATGTGACTGGCGCCCTAACCATTGAGCGATAGGTGCCAAGCCCAGGGGGAAAGTCTTAACCAATTCAGAACCCCTGAGGGCATCACTTAGAACCTTTAGACCACTTTTTGTCTGCTGAGTGTGATCACATGAAAACCGTCAGTTCTCATTAATATTTGACAAAGCAGTGTGTAGTCAATGAACTACAAAAACTAAGTGTTATTCCTTTGGAGAGTGGAGCTGAATTAGTCTGCTTGGGCTTCCATAACATAATACCACAGGTTGGCTTAAACAACTGATTTTTTTTTTTGAGACAGAGTCTCACTCTATGCCTTGGGTAAAGTGTCATGGCATCAAAGCTCCAGCAGCCTCAGTCTTGTGGACTCAAGCAATTCTCTTGTCTCAGCCTTCCCTCAGCTGGAACTAAGGTGCCCACCACAACACCCATCTAGTTTTTCTACTTTTAGTAGAGACAGGGTCTTTCTTACTCTTGGTCACAAACTCATGAGCTTGGGCTGCTCAGCGGGCTAGGATTACAGGTGTGAGCCACCACACCAGGCCCCTAAACAACAGAAATTTACTGCTCGCAGTCTGGATGTGAGAGTCCAAGGTCAAGATGCCAAGAGGCTTGGTTCCCCTTGTAGCCTCTTTTTTTTTTTTTTTTAAGAGACAGAGCCTCATTTTATGGCCCTCGGTAGAGTGCCATGGCATCACACAGCTTACAGGAACCTCTAACTCCTGGGCTTAGGTGATTCTCTTGCCTCAGCCTCCCAAGTAGCTGGGACTACAGGCGCCCGCCACAATGCCCGGCTATTTTTTTGTTGTGATTGGCCAGGGCCAGGTTTGAACCTGCCGCCCTCGGTATATGGGCCGGCGCCCTACCCACTGAGCCACAGCCCCCCGCCCCAGCCTCTTTTCTTGGCTTGTGGATGGTCTCCCTCTTGCCACTTATGCACATGGCTGTCCCTTGGCCCGTGCCACACTCCTGGTGTCTCCTGTCTTCCTGGTGACACCAGTCCTCTTGGATCAGGGCCCCACCCTAAACACCTCCTTTTAATTGAATCACCTCTTTGAAGACCAGTGACTCCAGGTACAGTCGCATTAGGGGTCAGAGCTTCAACATAGGAATTTAGGGGACACAGTTCAGTATTTGCCCTCCTCATTGGCACTGTGCTCTTTAGTTTATCCTGAACCCGTTCAAGTGTGATATGCTTTAATTACTCTACCAAGGAGGGCTGTAGCCTGGTCTGTAGGGAGTGCCCGCTTGGAGTTTGTCCCGGGACCTGCTTCCATGTCAGTGTCCCCAGAAAAGCACTTGCCATGTTCCCAAGGGAACTGCACCTCCTTTCTCTGGGTGAAGGGTTGCCGGGATTATGCTCGTCCATGAAAGAGATGCAGGGAACACCCAGGCCATGGCTCCCTGCCCCTGCCCCTACCCTGAGGTGATGGCCTCTGTGGCTCCCAGTTCTGGGCCGTATGACCTCACCGTTGTGTGGCAAGGCTGAACGTTAATATTTATCTCTCTTGTTCTCTTGTAGGCAACCTTTCTTTATATGTTACAAGTTAAATATTTGCTCAACCAGGTAATGCTGTCTTTTTCTCTAGGAGGCTGATGGGAGTCTGTACCTTTCTGGGATTAGGGGCCATGCAAATCCCCAGGGCGAGGGCTACTTGTCTGGGTCAGTGCAGCTCGCCTACCAGGAGCCATTGGGAGACATTGTTTGGTGTTGTACACACAGGACTTTGATGTTGGAAGGTTTGTTAAGTGATATCAAGGAAAGAACACATTATTTTTGGCTCTGGAAAATTCTTATCCAATTCCCACTTAGAAATATTGTCATTGGCAAGGTGGGATCAGAGCCTTGGTGTTCTTTGGCTCTGCACTTGAACCCAGCTCCCTGGGAGGAAGGGTGCTTGCCTGTCCTCTCCCCAGACAGAATGGAGGGTCAGAGCGGCCTGTCTGGCTCCAGGGAGCTGACCTCTGCTATGTTTTGTCTGAAAGGCCCCATTTTCCTCAGTGGGGACATGTAAAGCTCAATTGTAACGTCAACCAGAGCTCTTCGCATGTAGTTAACAGTCATAGCCAAGGCCCCAGCATGGTTGCCTTGACTTGGTGGGTATGGATTTATGAGGCCAACATATGTGGGACTTTCAGCTTCCTTCCAGGTAAATTCAGGCAAACAGGGGTGCCAGGCAATGGATGCAGCCACACAGGCAGGCACACAGGCAGATGTACTAGGGAAGGATGTGGGAAGGGAGAAAGACAGAAGTTTCCCACGTATCCAGCTCTCTTAAAATTAAGCTAATACCCTATTAACAAAACAAGAATATTTCCAGTCTTGATTAGTGTTAGAATAGTGTGCTTGAAACAGCTGTAGACTAGAGAAGGGCGTCAGCATACCTGATTTATCTCCAGCTGTCTCCTTTCGATCTGAAGCAGGATAGGCGCCTTAGCACGCGGCAGGGCCTTCTGCCTGACTCAGCCTCCCAAGCCTTGGTGGCCCCAACCTCAGGTTCTGACTTGACCAAGTGAGGGAATCCTTCTCTCCAATACCCTGAGGCACAAGGAAGGATCTAGTAGCAGGAGCCATGAGCTGAGAGGGGTGTGGAGGTTTGAACTGGGTTACAGAGGACATGTAGGAGGAAGCGGGGAGGGCGCCCAGACAGAGGAGCAGGAGCCTGTTCACAGAGGGTGGGACATGTGGGGTCTGGTTAGGGCACTGCCGTGGGGGGGGGGGGGCGCCCAAGAGGTGGGCTGGCCCTGCTCAGCACGTGTGGGGCCTTGTGTTCTCCACTGGGAGGGTTAGTTTTGGAAACAAACTAATTGGCAGGGGGAAGACGGCTCACCATAGCTGAGTGTAGTGCCTACGAGCAGCTGGGTTTTTGGAGACATTTAGTACCCAGGAGAGGGTGTAGGGGGGCAGGGAGTACTCACGCTTGCAGGGGGGAGTGAGAGGCCTTGGAGGGGACGGAGACTCCAGTGACTCACCGTGAGGTCGCCATCTCCTCACTTACCTTCAGATTCTGTCTCTGTGCCCCGACAGTCCCCCACCTCGCTGACCCCCATCGTTCTTCCCAGCCGCCTTTACGAGATGCCCACCGTAGGCCTGGCCTCTCCACCCGCCCTGCTCCTCTGCCCCCCTGCAGTCCATCGAGGGGAGGGTCCTTGGCCCTCTTCTCACCCAGGCAGCTGGCCTTTTTGTCCCTGTTACTTCCATCTCTCCATCTTTCCTTCCCTCCAGTCTTGTAGCATCTGCCTGCCCCTCCCCCTCCCTGCCATGGCCTAATTTGCTTCCTGTCATTTGTCCCTCTGTGTCATTTCAGAGGCCTTTCATGCAGCTCCCTGCTGCCATCTGCCTGAAACACAAATCTGATCACAGACTCCCTCACTCAAACCCAACCTGGGTCTCCTGGTAAATAAGTGGCTTACGTGAAGGGTCGGCCAAGACTCTGGTCCCTGCCCCATCAGCCCGTGACCACTGAGACACACCCGGAGTCCCTGCGTTGGCAGCTGGGCTTATTGACCCATCACACTGACAGAGACTGGATTGGGTGTCTCAGCAGACAGAGGAAGAGGAGTTAAGAGTCTGGAGAAGTGTGGGGTTCAGGTGACATTTAAGGAGGCCATGGTCGATAGGTGCAGAGCGGGCTGGAGTAGAGGTGTGAAGGTCAGGTCTGGATACAGCGTGGACACAGTTTCTCCTCCTTGGCAACGGGAAGGCTGAGTGGCTGCAGGAGGAGGGGAGAAGCAGAGCCCCGCAGCTCTGGGCCCAGCTGGAAGCCGAGGCTGCTTTTCAGTGTTGAAGGGACTGCTCCAGCCCAGAGCAGCACGTGTCGTTTTTGCTGATATGATTGCAAACAGCAACATTTCTCACTGTCCACGATTTTAGATGACAGTTTCTCAGTGAATAAGGAAGCTATGGTCATTCCCAAAGTGGGATGGTGTGACCGTGGGAGGAACAGGTTCCTCTTACCTTTGCAGCTGACTTTATCTGTGTCTGTTTTTCTACCCTCATGTGTGGCAAGAAAGATTTCTACTTCCCTGGTCCAATGTAATTTTACTTTCTTTCTTTTTCTTGAGACAGAGTCTCACTTTGCTGCCCTGGATAAAGTGCCATGGCGTCATAGTTCACAGCAACCTTAAACTCCTGGGCTCAAGCAATCCTCTTGCCTCAGCCTCCTGAGTAACTGGGACTACAGGCACCCGCCACAACACCTAGCTAATTTTTCTATTTATTTATTTATTTATTTTTAAGAGATAGAATCTTATTTTATCGCCCTCGGTAGAGTGCTATGGCATCACACAGCTCACAGCAACCTCTAACTCCTGGGCCCAGGCGATTCTCTTGCCTCAGCCTCCCGAGAAGCTGAGACTACAGGCACCCGCCACAATGCCCAGCTATTTTTCTGTTGCAGTTTGGCCGGGGCCAGGTTTGAACACACCACCCTTGATATATGGGGCTGGCGCCCTACCCCCTGAGCCACAGGCGCTGCCCTAAGTTTTCTATTTCTAGTAGAGATTGGGTCTTGGTCTTGCTCGGGCTGGTCTTGAACTTCTGAGCTCAGGTGATCCACCCGCCTCGGCCTCCCAGCGTGCTGGGATTACAGGCGTGAGCCACTGCACTGAGCCTTATGTGATTTTACTTTCATGCCCTAAGTCTTATTTGGAGATTCCAAAAGGTCTGGACGTTTCTTCTACCCCTGTACTCACAAGAGTCAGATCTGATGGGAACTTTCCACACTCCAGAAAAAAACACAAGCTTAAGATTTTCATAGGTCGGTTTTCTGAATTTCAATTTTGTTCATGAAAATATTGTCATTTTCTCCCATCATCCAGTGCTGAAATGGCTTGTTGAGCCCTTTTTTTTTTTTTTTTGTTGAGCCCTTTTAATCTGCCGGTCCTCCCACTGCCCGGATCTGAGCCATTCCTCTTCTTTCCTGTCTGCTGTCTTCTCATTTTCTGCCCATATCTCGCTGTGGCCAGAACTCTGCACTTCACACCTCAGAGAGGAGAAGACGGGTGGGGGTGGGAAGTGGGAGCAGCAAAGCCGTGGTTTCCCCAGTTGAGCATTCCTCCCAGGCCTGTGACACCAAATGCGTTTGGGTAGCCAAAAGGCAGGGTGGCTCTGCAGGTCTCAAGGATGGCCTGCCATGTCCTTGTTCCAGGGAATCGTACTGCCCCAGATTGTAACCGGGCTTGCAGCCAACCTTGTCAATGCTCTCGCCAACTATCTGCTTCTCCATCATCTGCATCTTGGGGTGATGTGAGTCCATCCTACCCTTGGGACAGGGAGACGGGTGACTTGCATGTGGCTTTTCCAGGGGGGAGAAGATTGAGTGGGCCCTTCATCTGGTTCTTGCACCACTCTGGAAAGCACTGTCAGGGATGGAGGGCGACACTGCCCAGGGAAGAGGAAGACTTCAGGGCCTGCCGAGGATGGCACGGTCAGATGGCCCAGTGCCCCCTCACTGGGACCGTTCTTTCCAGAGGCTCTGCACTGGCAAATATGATTTCACAGTTCACCCTGGCTCTATTGCTCTTTCTCTACATCCTTGGGAAGAGACTGCACCAAGCTACATGGGGAGGTAAGGACTGCCTTTAGTCTTCCAACTTGGACATGGCTTTTGTCTCGGGTTGACTGGCCTGACTGCCAGATGGATGGGAACCGTTTGTGTCCCACCTGTAGGGTGGTCCCTCGAGTGCCTGCAGGACTGGGCCTCCTTCCTCCACCTGGCCATCCCCAGCATGCTCATGCTGTGCATCGAGTGGTGGGCCTACGAGGTCGGCAGCTTCCTGAGCGGTCCGTATGCACACAGATGACGGTGACTGGTGGGAGCATAGGGCCCTATCCCAAAGCAGGTGTCAGCTGTCTTTCTTCACCAGGTATCCTCGGCATGGTGGAGCTGGGAGCTCAGTCCATTGTGTATGAACTGGCCGTCATCGTGTACATGGTAAGCGTCGGCGGGCCAGTCGTGCAGAGATCCTAACTGTCTCCCTCATTTGATAACTGAGAGAGTCCTTTGGATGAGCACAAGGTCATACCTTACGTGGTCATTTATGAAATGATGGATGAAAGCAACATCTCATCCTGGAGCCCGGGGGAGGGTTTCTGGTGCAGATGGATCTTCCCTCTCAACAGAAGGGGTGATGCTGGGCAGAAACTCCAAATGACCTGTAGGTCCCCTTTCTCCTAACAGCTCCAATCTGCAAGGTTTGATTTTCTTTTCATACTTCTAGAATCTCTTTCAGTTGTCACAACACACATGTCTTGGGGGGACAGGTAGGCAACATAAAGAATAGATGAGACTGGGTTTTTGACAATGAACACCAAGCCGCCCACCCACATCATCCTGCCTGTTGTGAACCCTCCGTAAACACAGGGCCCCAGGAGAAGTGAAGGCAGGGTTTCAAAGAGGTATTTGTTCACCTGTGTTCGCAGCAGCATTATTCACAATAGCCACAAGGTGGAAGCAACCTACTGGCCATGGATGGATGAATGGCTAAGCCAAATGGGGTATATGCATACAATGGAATAGTATTCAAACTGGAAAGGAAAATGAATTGATGTGAGAGAGAAGAACCCCTGTTATTAGAAGCTTTCCTTTGATTTTGTTTTACTGAAAAGGTCGACTGCAAATTCTGAAGGACTCTTTTCTCCTACAAGTGCCACTCGAGGGATATAAAATTAAAGACAGAAAAGAGAGTTTAGAATTTGTATTACAGGAAGAGACTAAAGCCAGCAGATGTGGTATTAAAACTTAGATCTCCCTACTCGATATTGATTACATTTTAAAGGTACATACAGTGTACATTTCTTGTCTTTAAGAATAATTCTCTGGGATGCCAAGGCAGGTGGATTGCCTGAGCTCATGGGTTCGAGACCAGCCTGAGCCAGAGCGAGACCTCGTTTCTAAAAATAGCCAGGCATTGAGGTGGGTGCCTGTAGTCCAAGCTACTCAGAAGGCTGAGGCAAGAGAATCGCTTGAGCCCAAAGGTTTGAGGTTGCTGTGAGCTAAGATGCCACAGTACTCTACTGAGGGCAACAAAATGAGACTCTTGTCTCAAAAAAAAAAAGAAAAGAAAAGAAAAGAAAAAATACAAGAATAATTCTCCTAAGGACCTGTGTTTTTTGTTTTGGGGTTTCTTTTTTTACCCATGGTGGAATTTTTTAACCTATATTTTTCACTTCAATGCTTTTTACATTTTTGTTTCAGTAAGTTCAGTAACTGCATCTAAAGCAAATGCAAAACATACATAGTATTCCACTATATGAAGGACAATTTTTTTTTTTTGAGGCAGTTTCATTTTGTCGCCCTCAGTAGTGTGCCATGGTGTCACAGCTCAAGCAACCTCCAACTCCTGGACTTAGGCGATTCTCTTGCCTGAGCCTCCCAAGTAGCTGAAACTACAGGAGCCCGCCACAATGCCAGCAATTTTTGTTGCAATTTGGCCGAGGCTGGGTTCGAACCTGTCACCCTCAGTATATTTAGGCTGGCACCCTACCCACTGAGCCACAGGCGCCACTTGAAGGACAATTTTTAAACCAATCTCATTGTTGAATATTTAGTTTATTTCCAAAGTTTAAAAAAAAATTCTTTTCTTTTTGAGGCAGAGTCTTACTCTGTGGCCCTAGATAGAGGGCTGTGATATCATAGCTCACAGCAACCTCAAACTCTTGGGCTTAAAAGATCCTCTTGCCTTAGCCTTATAAGTAGCTATGGGACTATAGGCATCTGCCATAACACGGGCTAGTTTTTCTATTTTTAGTAGAGATGGGGTCTTGCTCTTGCTCAGGCTGGTCTTGAACTCCTGAGCTCAAGGAATCCACCCACCTCGGCCTCCCAGAGTGCTAGGATTACAGGTGTGAGCCACTGCACCTAGCCCATTTCAGTATTATTAACAACACTTCAATGGACATGCTAGGATAAATATATCTGTTTGGTTATTTTTTAAATACATTTCTAAAAGTGAAACAATTACAATTTTGTCTTTTTGCATGTTTCCACATGATTATTTATTTATTTTTGAGAGAGTCTCTCTCGGTCACCCTGGATAGAGTGCCATGGCATCATCATAACTCACAGAACCTCAAACTCTTGTGTTCAAGATCTCTTCTTGCTTCAGCTTCCCAAGTAATTTTTATATTTTTAGCAGAGAAGGGGTCTCAGTCTCGCTCAGACAAGCCTTGAGCTCCTGAGCTCAGGTGATCCACTTGCCTCAGCCTCACAGAGTGCTAGGATTATAGGTGTGAACCACCATGCCCAACCCACATAATTTTTCAATAGACTCATACAAATTTCCATTTAGGCCAGGCATAGAGCTGTAATCCTAGCACTCTGGGAGTCTAAGGCAGGAGGATCAGTTGAGCTCAGGCACTCAAGACCAGCCTAAGCAAAAGCCAGACTCTGTCCCTACTAAAAATATAAGAATTAGCCAGGTGTTGTGGCAGAGGTCTGTAGTTCTAGCTACTGGGGAGACTGAGGCAGGAAATCCCTTGAACTCAGGGGTTTCAGGTTTCTGTGAGCTAGGCTGATGCCAGGACACTCTAGCCTGGGCAAGAGTGTGTCTCAAGACGAAATTTATACCTTAATGAAAAGAAGAATATATACCTTTTCCTCAGATTCCCCAGTTGTTTATATTTTGGCTAGTTGATCTTACTATCTGTCCATATTCAAATGGTATCAG
Source organism: Arctocebus calabarensis (assembly GCA_963573935.1). Classification (NCBI taxonomy): domain Eukaryota; kingdom Metazoa; phylum Chordata; class Mammalia; order Primates; family Lorisidae; genus Arctocebus; species Arctocebus calabarensis. Next base: position 37,035 of record CAUYON010095927.1, read on the forward strand.
TTGTTCTGGCCTTTAAAACTATAAGCATTCAGGCTTTCCACTTGGGTTCCCCCTGCTGCCAGAGGTTCTCTACCCCCTTTTTTGCTTATCAATCTTTCCGTCAATAAACTCTGTCCTGTCACTTATTTGTTAAAAAATATATATATATAATATATAAGCATTAAGATGTCACGTTTATTTATATATATATACATATATATATAATATATAACTATAAGCATTAAGATGTCACGTTTCTTCAGTGCCCTTTAATCTGGAGCAGATCTTCAGTCTTTTTTGACCTTGGCAGTTTTGAAGAATTGCCACTGTCTGCAGAATTTCCCTCATAAATAGACTGTCCACCGTGGGCAGGAAAACCACAGAAGTGACGCCGTGTCCTTCCCGTGCCTGTGTTGACCTGTCCTGTTATTGGGGATGTTGACGTGGGTGGTGAGGGCAGTGTCTGTCAAGGTGCTGTCTTTCCCTTTGGAAAGGAGAAATCACTTGTTGAGAGAGCTCTGTGTTTTTCCCTACTTGTGGCTTTCTCAAGCACGGACTCAGGCTTTCATTTCTTTAATAATATATTCCTCAGGCTGTGTATCTGATTTTCCTAAAGCTGGTCTTTAGCCATCCTGATTATAAGGCAACATTCATTTTCTCTCTCTTTTCTTTCTTTTTTTTTTTGAGACAAAGTCTGGGTAGAGTGCCATGGGGGCATCATAGTTCACAACAAGCTCCAACTCTTGGCTCAAGTGGTCCTCTTGCCTCAGTTTTTTTTAATTTTTGGAAGAGATGGGGGCACAGAGGGGGGTCTTGCCCTGGCTCAGGCTTGTCTGAACTCCTGAGCTCAGGCAATCCACCCATCTCAGCCTCCCAGAGTGCTGGGATTACAGGCGTGAGCCACTGTGCCCGCTGAACATTCATGTTCAAATTGAGTGCTGAGGCAGGGCCGCAGCGGTGCACACCTGGAATCCCAGCACCTTGGGAGCCCGAGGCTGGAGGATTGCGTGCGCCAACGGTTTTGAGACCAGCCCAAGCCAGAGCGAGACCCCGTCTATGAAAAATAATCGGGCGTTGTGGCAGGTGCCTGTAGCCCCCGCCACTTGAGAGGCTGAGGCAAGAGAATCGCTTAAGCCCAACATTTTGAGGTTGCTGTGAGCTGTGACACCACACCACTCTACTGAGGGTGAAAAAGTGAGACTCTGCCTCAAAAAGAAAAATAAATCGAGTGGTGCATCTTTTCTCCTTATGAGTGCTGATTTCTCCAGTAGCAAATCTTTTGGGGTAATTCCTGTGCGTGAGGCGCTACTCTAAGCGATTAGTTTGTGTAGACTCATTCTCCCCTCATTGTGACCCATGAGGTAGGTTCTGTCCCCACTTTTAGGGGCAAAACAACGGAAGAGAGTAAGTGACTTGCTGAGGGTGGCGCAGGGGTCTGGCTGTGGAGTCCCGAGGCCAAGCCCAGCGCGGCGCTGCTCCCTTCGCTTCTACTCCTCTCTAACCCGGTCCCTGCACACGGGCGCGGGGTCCGGGCCGTCCGCCCCCAGCCGACCCCTCCGGCGGCAGAGCCGGGAGCTCGGCCGAGCAGCGCAGGCGGGAGCCGCCTCAGGGTCGGCGGTGGCCCCGGCGTGTCCCCTGGGCGGGGAGCGGGAGCCGCTGCTCCGCGTGGCAGCTTTCCTTTCCATTTTAGATCCCTTCGGGCTTCAGCGTGGCTGCCAGCGTCCGGGTGGGAAACGCGCTGGGCGCCGGAGACCCTGAGCAGGCCCGGAAGTCCTCGGCGGTGGCGCTGCTGATCACAGGTGCGCTGCCCCGCGGTCCAGGCCGGCACGCGCTGCGCCAGGTTCTCGGTTCACCGTGTTGTTCCCTCCACTGTTTTATCTGCAGCGCTCTTTGCTGTGACGTTTTGTGTCCTGCTGTTATGCTGTAAGGATCTTGTGGGGTACATATTCACTACTGACCGGTGAGTGCTGGGGGTTTTCTTGATAAAGAAAGTTAATCGGGCAGCGCCTGTGGTTCAAAGGTAGGGCGCTGGCCCTGTATGCCGGAGGTGGCGGGTTCGAACCCAACTCCAGCCAAAACCTGCAATAAATAAATAAATAGTTAATCCACGGCCAGGTGCAGTGGCTCACCCCTGTAATCCTGGCACTGTGGGAGGCCGAGGCAGGAGCATTGCCTGAGCTCACGAGTTCATAACCAGCCTCAGCAAAGAGAGACCCTGTCTCTACGAAAAAGAGAAAAAATGAGGCAAGAGGAACGCTAGATCCCAAGTTGGAGGTTGCTCTGAGCTATAACGCCACGGTACTCTACCCAAGGCGACAGCACGCTTGTCTCCAAAAAAGAGAAAAAGAAAAGAAATAGTTTATCCTGTACACTTGTAGTCCAAAGGGGGAGGTCCCTTGGGCCCAGGAGTTCGAGACCGGCCTGAGCAAGAGCTAGACTCTCTCTACTAAAAATAGAAAAACTAGCTGGGTGTGGTCTGTAGGCCCAGGTGCTTGGGAGGCTGAGGCAGGAGGATTGCTTGAACCCAGGAGTTTGTGGCTGCTGTGACTTAGGCTGAGGCCATAGCATGGTACTAACCAGGGTGACTGTCTCAAAAATAAAAAAAGAGGCTAAGCGCCCATAGCTCAGTGGTTAGCATGCCGGCCACATGCATGGGGGCTGGTGGGTTCTAATGGCCTGAGCCTGCTAAACAACAACAAAAGTCGGCGTTGCGGCCAGACCCCTACAGCCCCAGCTACTTGGGAGGCTGAGACAAGAGAATCTCTTAAGCCCAAGAGTTTGAGGTTGCTGTGAGCTGTGACACCAGGCACTCTACCCAGGGGGACAGCTGGGCAGGGGCAAACTCCTTCTCAATTAAAACAAATACATAAAAAATGTTTGAATCGAAAAAACACAGTGTATACAGGGTTTGGCACTATCCAGTTTCAGGCAACATATCCCCTGAGTATATGTGGGGGCTACTGCATATTTTTTATAAAAGTTGTTAGATGCAACAGTGCAGTGAGGTTCCTGGACAGGTGGAGCACGGGCTGGAGCGCACACCTGGGCAGGTCACACCCAGATGCAGTATCAGTGTTCTGTCCACGTGTTTATCTTCTAAGCACCATGTGCTTTGTTTTCCTAACAGGGACATCATTGATCTGGTGGCTCAGGTGGTTCCAATTTATGCTGTTTGCCACCTCTTTGAAGCTCTTGCTGTAAGTATTACCTGACTCCCCTAAGCATTTCTGTGATCTATGCATTTCTTCCAAAGATGGTCTGTTTCACGGAGAAGCGGGTCTCGAGTAGGTGGTGATAGTGCATGTTATATTTAGTTAGAAGAATACCTGCACCTGGCCATGGGTTTTTAAGCCAGAGTCCCTGGGAATGAGTGCTCAGGAAATGGGTGTCTTCGGAAGCCAGGTTGACACGGATGGGATGTCATCTGCCCACAGTGCACTTGCAGTGGCATTCTGAGGGGAAGTGGAAATCAGAAGGTTGGAGCCATTGTGAATGCCGTTGGCTACTATGTGGTCGGCCTCCCCATCGGGATTGCGCTGATGTTTGCGACCAAGCTGGGAGTGATTGGTAAGCTTCAACCCTCATCACCTCCATCCCACCTCCCACCCGGTGCAGCCTTCTCACTGTGTGTCTTGTGGGTCTCTCCACAAGGGCATGGGTGTAAAGGGCGTGAACAGCACAGAATGAAGGGGCCTCGGACTTCCCAGTCACCTTGTTGTAATTGGAAGAAGGATCCACAGGATCTGAAATTACCAGAGCTAATCACTTCTTGAAAGTAGGGAAATAAATGATCTGCCCTGCTTTGATTTCTAAAATAATAATTCGGAATATATTGGCAGTTAATAAATGATTATATTAAAACCTGGCCCTTATCTTTGGAGTGAAGTAGTGACCAAATTAAAAATGGTTTGTTAGGACTTCGAGGGCTCAGAGGTGGTGAGAAAATTGATATCATGAGGTCACATACAGTTCACTATGTTCCATTATGTCGTACGTCTTTCTCAATTTCAATAATATTTTAATTAAAAATACAGGAGTTGTTCAGTGAATTGAATTGCCAATGCAAAGTTCATTGGGCTTGCTTCATGGTTCAGAAAATTATTTAGCTGAGTTTCTGGTATTACTCATATTTTGGATTTTTCAGTGGTATTTCTAATGGAAATGTTAGAGAATCTACCTTTTTTAAAAAGTATTTTGTTCAAGATAATATATCTGAAATGTAATCATTGTGGCTTGGCACCTGTAGCTCAGTGTCTAGAGCACCAGCCACATACATACACCAGAAATGGCAGGTTCAAACCCAGCCCAGGCCTGCCGGACAACAACAACAAAAACTAGCTGAGCACTGTGGCAAGCACCTGTAGTCCTAGCTACTTGGGAGGCTGAGGTCCGAGAATCACTTATGCCCAAGAGTTTGAGGTTGCTGTGAGCTGGGATGTCACAGCACTCTACCAAGAGCAACAAAGTGAGACTGTCTTAAAAACAAAAAAAAAGATGAAAAAAAAATAAAAAGAGAAAAAAAAGTTATCATTGCAACATGCAATCAGTATAAAAAGGAAATACTTTATATGTCCTTTTTTCAAATTATTTCTTTTTTTGTTTGTTTGTTTGGGTGAGACAGAGTCTCACTTTTATCACCCTTAGTAGAGTGCTGTACCAGCACAGCTCACAGCAACCTCCAACTCCTGGGCTTAGGAGATTCTCTTGCCTCAGCCTCCCAAGTAGCTGGGACTACAGGTGCCCACCACAATACCCGGCTATTTTTGTTGTTGTTGCTGTTGCAGTTTGGCCAGGGCTGGGTTTGAATACACTACCTTCAATATATGGGGCCAGCACTCTACCCACTGAGCCACAGACGCCACCCTTCATATTATTTCATTACTTTACAGTGATAAATCATAATTGTATACATTTGTGAAGTACAATGTGGTGTTTTGACATATGTATGCAACATGGAATGATTAGATCAATATATCTATTACCATGCTTACTTATTTTCTATAGTGGGGCATTTGACATTTACTTAGTTAAATTGAAATATATGTTATTATATTTTGAGACAGAGTCTTACACTGTCACCCTTGATAGAGTGCCATGGGGTCATAGCTCACAACAACCTCAAACTCCTGGGCTCAAGTGATCCTCCTGCTTCAGCCTCCTGAGTAGTTGGGACTAAAGGTACCTACCACAATACCTAGCTAATTTTTCTATTTTTTTTGTAGAGACCAGGTCTCTTTCTTGTTCAGCCTGTTCTCAAACTTCTGAGCTCAAGCAGTCCTCCCAACCTCATCCTCCCAGAGTGCTAGGATTACAGGTGGAGCCACCAACCCAGACCTCAATCTATCTACCATGCAATAGGTCTCCAGGCTTATTCCTCCTGTTTATCTGAAACCTTACACACTAACAAATTCTCATTTCCCCCTTTTTTTCCTCTTCTAAAAGAGTTGAACTCACAGAATACAGTGGAAGGATGGTTAACAGACTACAGGCACCCACTACAGTGCCCAGCTAAGTTTTCTATTTTTAGTAGAGACAGGGTCTTGCTCTTCTTCAGTCTGGTCTTGACCTCCTAAGCTCAGGTGTGAGCCACCAGGCCCAGCCAAGGAATCTACTTTAAAATATAAATCCAGGCCAGGTATAGTGGGTCACACCTATAATCCTAGCATTTGGTTGGGGTGGAGGCAGGAGGATCACTTAAGGCCAGTGGTTCAACCAGTCTGAACTAAGTAACACATCCATCACAATTCTACTCATTTCTTAATGGTTTTGAAATGTAGCATTGCATCATGCACATTAGGTGAGGTCCCCCCGAATACCCCCCCTCCTCCCATATCCCCCCTTTCCCTTCTACTTTCTGGACTATAGTTATGTTTTGCCATTCATATGAGTGTGTAGGTGGTTATATATTGATTTCATAGTAGTATTGAGTACATTGGATACTTTTTTTTCCATTCTTGAGATACTTTACTAAGAAGAATATGTTCTAGCTCAATCCAGGTACACATAAAAGATGTGAAGTCTCCATCTTTTTAATTGCTACATAGTATTCCATGGTGTACATATACCACAATTTGTTAATCCATTCATGAGTCGATGGGTACTTGGGCTGTTTCCATGTCTTGGCTATTATGAATTGGGCTGCAATAAACATTCTGATGCAAATGTCTTTGTTGTAAAATAATTTTTGATCACCTGGGTATATATCTAGTAGAGGAATTGCAAGATCAAATGGTAGGTCTACTTTTAGTTCCTTGAGTGTTCTCCAAACTTCTTTCCAAAATGGTTGTATTAGTTTGCATTCCCACCAGCAGTGTAGAAGCGTTACCTTCTCTCTGCATCCTCACCAACATCTGTAGTTTTGGGATTTTGAGATGTGGGCTAATCTTACTGGAGTTAGATGATATCTCAAAGTAGTTTTGGTTTGCATTTCTCTGATGATTAAGGATGATGAGCATTTTTTCATGTGTTTGTAGGCCATGCACCTGTCTTCATTAGAGAAGTTTCTGTTCAAGTCTCTTGCCCACATAGAAATAGGGTTATTTATTCTCTTCTTATTGATTAGTTTGAGTTCTCTGTAGATTCTAGTAATTAGACCATTGTTAGAAGCATAACCTGCAAAAATCTTCTCCCATTCTGAAGGTTGTCTGTTTGCTTTACTTACTGTGCTCTTGGCTGTGCAAAAGCTTTTTAGTTTGATCAGATCCCAGTAATGTATATTTGGTGTTGTTTCAATTGCGCAAGGGGTCCTCTTCATAAAATATTATCCCAGGCTGATTTCTTGAAGTGTTTTCCCTGCACTCTCTTCTAGTATTTTTATAGTTTCATGTCTTAAGTTTAAATTTTTTATCCAGTGAGAATCAATTTTTGTTAATGGTGAAAGATGGGGGTCCAGTTTCAGTCTTCTACAGGTTGCCAGCCAGTTCACCCAGCACCATTTGTTGAATAGGGAGTCTTTCCACCACTGAATATTTTTGATAGGCTTGTCGGAGATCAAATGGCGATATAAGTAGCAGGGTTCATCTCTTGGTTCCCTATTCAGTTCCATAAATTTACCTCTCTGTTTTTGTGCCAGAAGCATGCTGTTTTGATCACTATAGATTCATAGTATAGCCTGAAGTCTGGTAATGTGATACCTCCTGATTTGTTCTTATTTCTGAGTAATGTATTTGCTATTCAAGGTTTTTTCTGATTCTGATTCCATATAAAACAAAGTACTATTTTTTCAAGTTCTTTAAAGTATGACAATGGTGCTTTAATAGGGATTGCATTAAATCTGTAAATTGCTTTGGCTAGTATGGACATTTTAACAATGTTAATTCTTCCCAGCCATGAGCATGGCATGCTTTCCCATTTGTTAACATCTTCAGCTATTTCTTTTCTCAGAGTTTCATAGTTCTCCTAATAGAGGTCTTTCACGTCCTTTGTTAGGTAAATTCCCAAATATTTCATCTTTTTTTGGTACAATTGTAAAAGGAATAGAGTCCTTGATTGTTTTTCCAGCTTGACTATTGTTGGCATATACAAAAGCTACTGACTTGTAAGTATTGATTTTGTATCCTGAGATACTGAGATTCCTTGATCACTTCTAAGAGTTTTGAGTCCCTGGGATTTTCCAGGCAAAGGATCATATCATCAGTGAAGAGTGAGAGTTTGATCTCCTCTGATCCTATTTGGATTACCTTTGATCACCTTCTTTTGCCTGATTGTGATGGCTAAGACTTCCATTACTATGTTGAATAGCAGTGGAAACAGTGGGCATCCTTGCCTCGTTCCTGATCTGAGTGGAAATGTTTTCAATTTTACACCATTCAATATGATTTTAGCTGTGGGTTTGCTGAAGATGGCCTCTATTAGTTTAAGAAATGTCCCTTCTTGGGTGGTGCCTGTGGCTCAAAGGAGTAGGGTGCTGGCCCCATATACCAGAGGTGGCAGGTTCAAACCTGGCCCTGGCCAAAAACTGCAAAAAAAAAAAAAAAGAAATGTCTCTTCTATGCCTATTTTCTTAAGGATTCTGATCATGAAAGGATGCTGGATATTATCAAAGGCATCAATTGAGAGAATCATATGGTCTTTGTTTTTTATTTTATTGATGTGATGTATTTATAGATTTGCATATGTTGAACCAACCCTGTAACACTGGAATAAAAACAACTTGATCATGGTGCATAATTTTTTGGACGTGTTGTTGAATTCTATTTGCTAAGATCTTATTGAATATTTTTGCATCGACATTCATTAGTAATATAGGTCTGTAGTTTTCTTTCTTTGTTGGATCCTTTCCTGGTTTGGGGATCAGGGTGATATTTGCTTCATAGAATGTGTTGGGAAGTAGTCCTTCTTTTTCTATGCTTTGGAAAACGTTGTATAATATAGCTACTAGTTCCTCTTGAAAGGTTTGATAGAATTTGGCTGTGAAGCCATCTGGTCCTGGACTTTTCTTTTTAGGGAGATTTCATATTATTGATGCTATTTCAGTGGTTGATATAGGTCTATTCAAGGTTTCTAATTCTTTCTGGTTGAGTCTAGGAAGGTGGCGTGCTTCCAGGTATTGGTCCATTTCCTTCAGATTTTCATATTTCTGGGGGAATAGAGATTTTTATAGTAATCATTGAGGATTTTTTGAATTTCTGAAGTGTCTGTTTTTATTTCTCCTTTATCATTTCTGATAGACAATATTAGAGATTTTGCTTTTCTGTTTCTGGTTAGGTTGGCCAAACATTTATCAATTTTGTTAATCTTTTCAAAAAAACAATTTTTTGTTTCATTTATCTTCTGAATGATTCTTTTGTTTTCAATTTCATTTCATTCTGCCCTACTTTTGGTTATTTCTTTTCTTCTGCTGGGTTTGGGGTTGGAATATTCTTCCTTTTCCAGTTGCTTGAGATAATTTATTAAGTTGTTGGCTTCCTCTCTGTTTTCTTGATGAAGTCTTCCAATGCTTCCCTCTTAGGAATAAGTTTCCCTCTTAGGACTGCCTTTGCAGTATCCCACAGGTTTTGATAATTTGTGTCTTCATTGTCATTTTCTTCCAAAAATTTGATTATTTCCTTCTTAATCTCATCTTTGACCCAGCCATCATTCAGCCTAAGATATGTGGCTTCCATGACTTTGTTTGAGTATGAGAATTCCTGTTGCTGTTGAGTTCAACTTTTATTCCATGATGGTCCAAGAAGATACAAGGAATAATTTCTACACTTGTAAATTTGCTGAAGTTAGACTTGTGTCCTAGGATATGATCTATTTTGGAGGATGACCCATGGGCTGATGAGAAGAATGTATATTCAGTTTTATTAGGGTGAAATGTTCTATAGAGGTCTGTAAAGTCCATTTGTTCTAGGGTCAGGTTTAAGTCTAATATTTTTTTGTTTAGTTTATTCTTGGAGGATCTATCCAAAACTGTCAAAGCAGTGTTAAAATCTCCAAATATTATAGTTCAGGAAGATATCAAGGTGTTCATATCCATTAGGGTCTCTTCATGAATTGAGGAGCATTCTGGTAGGGTGCATAAATGTTAATTATTGAAATCTCTTCATGTTGGGTGTTTCCCTTGACAAATATGTAGTGACCTTCCTTATCTTTCTTTATCTTTGTTGGTTTAAAGCCAATTGTATCTGCTACTAAAATTGCAACCCCTGCTTTTTTCTGTTTTCCATTTGCCTGCATCATACAAGTCCATCCCTACACCCTGAGTCTATTTTTATCTTTAAGGTAAGGTGAGATTCTTGTATACAACAGATATCTGGTCTGAGTTTATGTATGCAGTCAGCCAGCCTGTGCCTCTTTAGAGCACAATTTAAACCATTCACATTAATTGAGAGAATTGATAAGCCTGGTTTTATTTTGGGTGTCATGATTTTTGGATGTCCAGTAGACCTTTTTTTTTTTTTTGAGACAGAGCCTCAAGCTGTCCCCCTGGGTAGAGTGCATGGCATCATAGCTCACAGCAACCTCCAACTCCTGGGTCCAGTGATTCTCCTGCCTCCATCTCCCAAGCAGCTGGGACAACAGGCACCTGCCACAACACCCAGCCATTTTTTTGGTTGCAGCCATCATTGTTGTTTGGCAGGCCCAGGCTGGATTCAAACCTGCCAGCTCAGGTGTGTGTGGCTGACGCCTTAGTCGCTTGAGCCATAGGCACCGAGTCTCCAGTAGACATTTTTAATCTGTTGGGTTTTGTTCAAAAATTTCTGGGTGAGTTTACTTTGGAGGTAGAGCATTGTGCTGGTCATTGTGGAGGATGGGTCTGAGAATATCCTGGGGAGCTGGTTTAGTTATGGAAAATTTCTTCTACATGTCCATGTCATTAAAGTATTTGATTTCTCCATCACAAATGAAACTTAGTTTAGCTGGATACGTGATCCTGGGCTGGAAGTTGTTTTGTTTTAGGAGACTGAAGGTCAATGACCATATTCTTCTGGCTTGAAATGTTTTGGCTGAGAGATCTGTAGTCATTCTGATACTTCTTCCTTTGTAGGTAATGCTTTTCTTATGTCTGGCTGCTTGCAGAATTTTCTTCTTCATCTTATCTTTGGCAAAGTTAATCATGATGTGTCTAGGAGATGCTTTATGTGGATTGAGTCTTGCTGGGGTTCTGAAACTGTCTGCTATCTAAAGTTCTGTATCTCTTGCAATGCTTGGGAAATTCTCCTCCAAAATCTCTTGGAGTAGAGCATCTGTACTGTTAGGACCATCCTCTTTTCCTTCGGGAACTCCTATGAATATTTGATCTTTTGGAGTGATCCCACAACTCTCTCAGGGGAATAATCAGGTTTTGCTCTCCATTTGTCTGCCTCTTTGAGTGTTTGGGAACATTTAAAAACTTTGTCTTCAGTTTCAGAGATCTTTTCTTCTGCCTGGTCAACTCTATTACTGAGTGATTCTACTGTATTTTGGTGGTCCTCAACTAACATTTTCGTTTCCTTGAGCTCTGCTATCTATTTTCTCATTATGTCCATATCTTTGGTGACTTTGGCTTTGAATTCATTAATTTCTTGAGACAACTTTAGAACTCTTTGGAATTCAATTTCTATCTTTTCTTCCATTCTATTTATCTTATTTGCAATCCATATTCTGAATTCGATTTCTGACATTGCTGACATTTGTTTATGCATGGCACCTTCGGTTGTATCTCCTTTGTCATTTCTTGGTGGGGGGGGTTGATCTACTCTGGTTATTCATGTTGCCAGAGTTCTTTTGTTGGGTCCGCACAATGTTTATTTTCCACCATTTGGTTATTAGAACTGGTAGGGTCAGATCGAATTGGGGTTCCCAGGTAGTAGTAATAGCACCTTATCAAGCACTAGGCTTTATAACTGTGGCTTGTCTTCTACAACCTTAAAAAGGCCCCTTTCAGAATTTTAACCAGAGATTCTGAGGACCTACTTGGTGAGATAGCACAAGCTAGCTCTGTTTGATATCAGCCAACTTCTGCCCTATCCAAGACACCACAGTATTAGGTTTAAATCTCGACTGTGAAGAGATACAAACAGCTGCAGTGCCCAGCCCCCACCCTTCAGTTCTTTTCCACTACAGAACTTGAAGATCAACCTCAGAATATCCTCAAGTGGACAGCTCCAGACATGGGTTCCAACCAAATTGTCTCAGGCAGTGCGAACCCTGCCCAACAGAGAGAGATTCAAGGGTCTCCAAAAGCACAACTGGAGCCAGGAATCCCCAATCCTGCCTGCCAGACTTACTCAGTCCACACTGCTGTTAGCTTCTCAGCTCACAGGCCCAGCTGGAGCCAGGGGCCACACCCCCACCCACCAGTCTCAGTCCACACACAACCAGCCTCTGCTTGCCAGACCAGTTGGAGTCAGGGGATCATGCCCCTGCCAGGCAAGCCTCTGTTCGCAGGCTCTGTTAGAGTCAGGGCACTACACTCCACTCACAGGTCTCAGTCCTCACCCGGTAAGCCTCTGCTCACCAGCCGCACTGGAGACAGTGGCCCATACCCTAGTCCTCAGGTCTTGGTTCACACCCAGTAAGCCACTGCTCGAGGGTTCTGTTGGAATCAGAGGATCATGCTCTTGCTTTCAGGTCACAATCCACACCTATCAAGCCTCTGCTTGCAGGCCCAGCTGAACTCAGTCCACACGGGGCAACCACTCTCCCACTGTAGGTGCTGTCAGAGCTGGGGGTTCTGCACCCCAGCCTGCCAGACACAGCCCAAACTGAGGGTCATCACTCCCACTGGTCAGGCATAGTCATAACCAGGGGACTGCTCCTCTTCCCACCGAGTGTCCCTATCTTCCCACACCCTCTTTCTTCCCCGTTAGTCACAGATTCCATGCTGTTGGTTGGCGGTCCACACTATGCCCAGTTCTCTCAGGACAAGACCAAACGCTCTGTGCTCTGCGGGTGGGCCAAACTTCAGACCGCCATATGAGAGGGAAAGGGTGGACTGGGAGTTTGGACTTGTGGGGGGAAAATATCTATTCAATTTTATGCCTGGCAGGGTGGTATCTAGGTTCATAAGTGGGACATCCCTGGAGAAAGAGACCTGGAGTTTAGCAGTTCTCTCCAGCAAGGTAAAATGAGAGGTCTTTTGTTCCCTGCTTTTTCGAAGATAGCCTGCGGCAGGCCCCCTGCTTGGGGGAGGGGTCTCCCATCCTCTAGTCGTTAGGCTTTGTACCTGTAATTTGTTTTCTTGAATGCACTTTCTTGGAGGTACAACTTGCTGAACTTCTTTCTTGGCTCAGCTCTCGGTCTTTGGCTTCATAGAGTCTGATTCCATCCAGTTTTCTTCCTCTGCTCAGGAGCCTCTGCCAACGGTTGCTACTAGTCAGCCATCTTCCCAGAATTCCCTCTTGGTTTTCAATACCATGTCTTTTCTGGTAGGGTCTCCCTACACGTGTCCAGAGAACAGCAGAATTCTGCAAGTTCTCAGGAGCAACCTCAGCAAATCATAGTGGCCATTGGAATTCCCTGGGTGACTTTTCAGATACATCCTGAAAAGTCATCCTGTTTGGGGTTCTTAAGTTGAGTGAAACAGAAATATTTTATATGCTGTATGGTGAAATTAATGGAACTCTAACTGATGACCTTCAAATTGATAGCTAAAGGTAGCAGGTTATTTTCTGTTGAAGATGGTTTGATCGAGCTTGTAATCTGTATAAACTGGGGTCGCTGCCTTCAGATAAGGAAGCCAGTGGTTTGCTTTTACTAATTCTGTATAGGAAGAGCCCTAATTTTACTATTCTAAAGAGTGGGCTGATCATATCTGAAAAGCATGATGTGGGGGAGGTTGGTACCAAGGAGCAGAGCTGTAAACTGCGCTGAGTCTGGTCATTTGAAACTGTGAGCCAGGAACCCAGTCTGGTTACCTTCACCCTTACACAGACCTGGACAGCTTGGAAATAAAGAAGAGCAAGTAGCTGAGACAGGCAAGGGCTGTGCTTTCTGAGCCTGCTACGGCAAGGTTGTTGACCACCATCACCTGCATTCAGACAGAGATTCAAAGGCAGGTAGAGGCGTGGGAAAGCTTTACCGTGGAAAAAAGGGAAGGCTTCAGGTGTGCCCTGAATGGAAGCTGTTGGCCTGGAGCACTGGAGGTGGCTGACTAGAAATGGGGCCTCCTGCAGGAATGATTAGGAATATGTATTTTACTTTCTCTGGTTGATCCTAAGTTGGAAGTGGGGATCAAAATTAGGAAAGCTGTTGGTCATTAACTAAATTCTGGCCATTTGAGGCCAGTTGTTACAGAAGTTACTGTTTAGCTTACTGGATTATCAGTAGACACTTCCCATAAGTCTGGTTTTTAGCTGGCTGGCTTCCTGGGCTGTTTTTACCAGGTAAGGGGATTGGCTTCCTGGGCAGGGTACTGCAGGTTGTGGGTCAGAGATCTGTTGTTTTGTGGGTTGGTTCTTTTTTTCCTTTTTTTTTTTTTTTTTTTTTGAGACATAGCTTCAAGCTGTCACCCTGGATACAGTGCTGTGGCATCACAGCTTATAGCAACCTCCAATTCCTGGGTTCAAGTGAGTCTCCTGCCTCCGCCTCCCAAGTAGCTGGGACTACAGGCGCCCGCCACAACACCCGGCCATTTTTTGGTTGCAGCCATCATTGTTGTTTGGCAGGTCTGGGCTGGATTCGAACCCGCCTGCTCAGGTGTACGTGACTGGTGCCTTAGCCCATTGAGCCACAGGCACCAAGCCTTTTTTCTTTTTTTTGAGACAGAGCCTCTCTGTTGCCTAGGCTAGAGTGCCATGGCGTCATAGCTCACAGAAAGCTCAAACTCCTGGGTTCAAGCAATCCTCTTTGCTCGGCCTCCCAAGTAGCTGGGACTACAGGTGCCTGCCATGATGTCTGGCTGTTTTTTCTATTTTTTACTCAGGCTGGTCTGGAATTCCTCCTCAGGGGAGGAGGGAGCTCAGGGGATCCTCCTGTGTTGGCCTCCCAGAGTGTTAGGAGTATAGACATGAGCCACCATGCCTGGCCAGGGTCAATTTTTATATATGCCTAGGGCTTTGTCCATCTGTATTTCAGTCTCTCTCAGCTACTGGTAGAGCTCTTGAGTCTGTCATTAGTTCGCTGTTGACAAAAGGGCCTCATCCTTTGGGTCTCCCTCTGTCCCTGTGTGGGTTTGTCAGGTGCTGTCTACCCGGGGCTTTGAGATCCGTTCCCACTGACACTCCCTTGTTGTTCTCTGATTAGCTCTGGTTCATGACCCTGCTCTGGGAGCTTCCAGCACAGTCTGTGCCAGAAACAAGTCAAGGACCAAAGGCTGGCAGAATGCTCCAGGAAAGGGAGCATCACTACTTTAAAGGGCTAGTGATTTAGTTATTATTTTTTTTAATGTTAGTCTCCTTCTTTGAGGAAAATAGGGCAAAAATAGTTTGTTCTGGGAAATTTTATTTTTTTATGACTGTCACTAGCAAGGCATTATAATCACTAAGGCCAAAATAGCATCTGAATGTTTGTTCTGACATTTTGAACCAAAAGAGGTGGCCCCTAAGAGGATGCCTCCAGAACCTTCTGGAAAGGCAAGGGAAGAGCAGAGTAGCAGTCTCTGGCACACTGTGGGTCCCCCCGGCCATGAAAACAGATTTTCACGGCTGACAGTGAGGCAGGAGAAACACGCTCCACACGGTGGCTGGTTTTCCACTGAATTAACCTCTATTTCATGTTTGCATTTCCAGGTCTGTGGGCGGGGATGATCATCTGTGTGGTCTCTCAAGCTGTGTGTTTTCTAGGCTTTATTGTTCGGCTAAACTGGGAAAAAGCCGGTCAACAGGTAACTATGCTCATTGCTATAGAAAACGAACAGGAACCACTGGCTCTCTCTTTCCTTTTGTAACATTCTTGGCTCCTTTTCTTACTTCTTTCATCACAAATGCTGTTTTCTGTCTCGGCGCCTGTGGCTCAACGGGCTAAGGCACCAGCCACGTACACCTGAGCTGGCGGGTTCGAATCCAGCCTGGGCCCACCAAACAACAATGACGGCTGCAACCAAAAAAAAATGGCCGGACGTTGTGGTGGGCGCCTGTAGTCCCAGCTACTTGGGAGGCAGAGGCAGGAGACTCGCTTGAGCCCAGGAGTAGGAGGTTGCTGTGAGATGTGATGCCACGGCACGCTACCTAGGGGCACAGCTTGAGGCTTTGTCTCAAAAAAAAAAAAAATGCTATTTTCCTTGTAGTTGTAAGTAGACTTAATTCAGATGTGAAGGGCTGGATGGCCTTGGCTTTATCTGTTGCCCTTTTGTTTATTCATTGAATAGAAAAACAGGGACTCCTTTTTGCCTAGTTGGCCACCAGGCTATCACCCTTATGCAGGAAAAGACAGTTTCAGGATAAGAACTGGAACTGGAAAGAAAGATGGGATGCATCAAATTCATCCTAATATTGCTTGTTATGATCCCAAAATATTTCATTAAGATACTTGTGGGCATTCCTCTCTTCAGCTTTCCAGGGTCAATATGGGATCTAAATATAGGTGGTAGAAAACAGAGATGAGATAGAGAGAAGAGAAAATTCTAAATGGTCTTGGTGCCCATCTTCCTCATCCTGTATTTTTCCATTCAATACCTGCCCCACCCTCACTGACCCCATTCCAGTCTTTATGAAAGATGGTTTCTTACCTGTGAACTAAAGAAGCTTCAGGTACACATGCCAATTTGGGCTTTTCCTAGAATGGGCAGCCTTTGTCAAATATCTAGTAAACATTATTGTAAAGCGTGTGGACTTACTTTGGTTTCATTTTCTAGGCTCAAGTACATGCCAACTTGAAAGTAAATGTGGCTGAGAACAGGAACTCTGCCCTCTCTCCAGAGGCACCGTGCCCCGGTATGACAGGCATCCTTGCTCACAGCCAGGCCTGTCCAAGTGGGAGTGGGGGGCTGCCTCTGGGACACAGCCAGACTTGCTGCCATGAGCTCCCATTTAAATAGGGCAATAGGTAGCCAGGCATTATGGCAGGCACCTGTAGTCCCAGCTACTCGGAAGGCTGAGGCAAGAGAATCGCCTAAGCCCAGGAGTTGGAGGTTGCTGTGAGCTGTGATGCCACGGCACTCTACTGAGGGGAATGAAATGAGACTCTGTCTCTAAATAAATAAATAAATAGGGCAGTATAGTTACGAGAAAATGATGCAGTCAAGGAACTCAATTCTGGGTCACTTCAAGCTTGTTTGCTTTAATTCCACACATAGCACACTGCTGCGATGACCACAAGGTCCCCAATTCCTCTGCTAAATTAGTGGCACTTATACAAGCATTTCATAGCCATTTCTGACAGTTGGGTATCTGGTGCTTCCCAGGGTTGTTGTTGGGTCTTGGAACCTGATCATTTATGTGTTTGTTTCTGTGAGGTCCCTGCTGTCCATCAAGCAGACTCCTGTACACCTTAAACAGGTTCTTGGGCCTGACGCAATTGCTCACAGTTGTAATCCTAGCAATCCAGGAGGCCAAGACTAGAGGATCATTTGAGCTCAGGAGTTCAAGGCTAGCCTAAGCAAGAGCAAGACCCCATCTCTACTAAAAATTGAAAAACTAGCCAGGTGTTGTAGTGGGTGCCTGTAGTCCCAGCTACTTGGGAGGCTGAGACAGGAGGATCGCTGTGAGTTGAAATGATGTAGCCACATGCTACCCAGGCCAATGGAGTGAGACTCTGTCTCAACCCCCCCCCCCCACACACACACCGAAAACCAGTTTCTTGGGCCATTAATTCCGATGGTCATCATGCAAATATGCTCATGTCAGTTGAGTAATTGCTTGGTGTTCTGGGCCCCGTAGGCAGTTGGTCGTGCACTCACAGTAATGTCTGTGTCCTTTATGATTTAAACCCTTTGATGTCATGGAATGGCTCCATTGCAGTCAGTAGTCAATGCTGTGGCTTCTTGCTTGATATTGTCTCAGTTCCTGTGAGACAACAGAACAGTTCCTGTCTGGTTGTCTTGGGTGTGTTCCAGACTTTATATTTGAAAATTGTTTGGAGAAAGTAATTTGAGGGCTCAGCGCCCATAGCACAGTGAGTAGGGCGCAGGCCACCTACACTGAAGCTAGTGGGTTTGAGCCCGGCCCGGACCTGCTAAACAACAGTGACAACTACAACCAAAAAATAGCTGGGCCTTGTGGCGGGCACCTGTAATCCCAGCTACTCGAGAGGCTGTGGCAAGAGAATTGCTTAAGCCCAAGAGTTTGAGGTTGGGCCATTACATTTGCTGAAAATGAACCGTCTATAGGTGGTTGACTGGGACTATAGGCACTGGCCACACAACACCTGGTTAGTTTTTTCTATTTT
This sequence comes from Arctocebus calabarensis, assembly GCA_963573935.1. NCBI lineage: Eukaryota > Metazoa > Chordata > Mammalia > Primates > Lorisidae > Arctocebus > Arctocebus calabarensis. Next base: position 54,747 of record CAUYON010095927.1, read on the forward strand.
TAGTAGAGACGGGGTTTCGCTCTTGCTCAGGCTGGTCTTGAACTCCTGAGCTCAAGCAGTCCACCTGCCTCAGCCTCTCAGAGTGCTGGGATTACAGGTGTGAGCCACTGCACCCAGCCCTCTCCTGTGAACCCTAACAGAGAGAGCTACCATATTTCTCTATCTCTTGGGGAAACCCCCGGGAGCACCCAGCGTGTGTGAGGGAGGGAAAGGAGAGGCCCTCTGAGACAGGATTTCTTTTATTTATTCACTGTAGCAACTGCTTCCTGAATTAACTTTCTCCCAACTATTTGTACATTGGTATCACCTTTTATACCAAAGGGAAAAAATTCCTTTAATCTGCTAACTGAATTCCTTTTTTTCACTTAGGGGGCCCTGAAAACCGTGAAGGAATCTTAATGGAAGATGTTGGGAAAAAAGGCCAGACTCAGTGGGATCAGCAGACGCCCCAAGAAGAACCTTTGCCAGTCCATCCAAAGGACGGCACTAGGTTGTCTGGGAAACAGCTGGCGATGCGGCGAGGGCTCTTCCTCCTGGGAGTTATTCTAGTCTTGCTGCTGGGGATTTTTGTGAAATTATATGTCAGAATTGAGTGACATGACAAGAGAGAAACAAAGTCACTTCCAATCATACTTTTGAGCTTACAAACAAATAGGCCGATAGTGACGATTCATTTTCAGCAAACATAATTCAGCTATGCCCATGGACTTTAGGAGTTGGGAATTCAAAGATATATTTTTATGTAACCCCACCACCACGAATCCACTTGCTCAAGGCTTCTTGGGATTGGCTCCAAGTCATGGTCCTCAAATATGGCTCAGAATAAACCTCTTTAAATTAAAAAAAAAAAGATATATTTTTCTAATGAAGAAAAGGAACGAAGGTAAAAGTATATTCTGTGAGAGGTTAAGGACTGAAAATGAGAGATTATTCCAAGACATGAATGAAAGAAATCGGAGTCCAGGTTCTATGTGGATAGCATGGCCTTTATTTCGCTTGGTGGGGAGCAGGCTGAATATGAAAAAGAAGTCAGCATGTAGGTTAAAGTGGAGGAGAACATAACAGTTTGGAGGGCTAGGGATTGGTGTACTCCTTCCTTCCTGGGTGGGATGTTTCTATTTGAGTAAGTCCCTACATTAGGCCCTATCATCCTGATTTTTTTTTTTTTTTTTAAAGACAGAGTCTCACTTTGTCACCCTTGGTAGAGTGCCATGGCATCACAGCTCACAGCAACCTCCAGCTCTTGGGCTTAGGCAATTCTCTTGCCTCAGCCTCCCGAGTAGCTGGGATTACAGGTACCTGCCACAATGCCTGGCTTCTTTTTTTGAGACAGAGCCTCAAGCTGTTGCCCTGGGTAGAGTGCTGTGGCATCACAACTCACAGCAACCTCCAACTCCTGGGCTTAAGTGATTTTCTTACCTCAGCTGCCCAAATAGCTGAGACTACAGGCACCTGCCACAGCGCCCAACTATTTTTTGTTGTAGTTGTTATTGTTGTTTTGTCAGGCCTGGGCTGGATTCGAGCCCACCAGCTCTGGTGTATGTGGCTGGTGTCTTGGCTGCTTGAGCCCTGGCTATTTTTGTTACAGTTTGGCCAGGGCCAGGTTTGAACCTGCCCTCGGTTTATGGGGCCAGCACTCTACTCACTGAGCCACAGGCATCGCCCCATCTTGATCTTTTTAGTCTATTATAAGGAGGCAGAGTGGGGTCCCTATAGCTCAGTGGTTAGGGCACAGGCCACATGCACTGGGGCTGGTGGGTTTAAAGCGGGCCCGGGCCTCCTAATAAAAAAAAAAAAAAAATAGCTGGGCATTGTGGCAGGCACCTGTAGTCCCAGCTACTAGGGAGGATGAGGCAAGAGAATCACTTGAGCCCAAGAGTTTGAGGTTGCTGTGAGCTATGACGCCATGGCACTCTCCCGAGGGCAACAAAGTGAGACTGTCTCAACAACAACAACAAAAGATAAGGAAGCAGAGTGATGGGCATGGTTTCTCTTTGACTACTCCCTGCACATTGAGGGTTGGCTTGGGCTGCCTATAAGGGAAAAAAAAGGGAGGGGAAGGTTGTGGTGTTTATAGAAACACACTTGGGTCTTCAGTCTGAACTGGTTGATATCCATGTAGGGCAAGGATATGAGCTGTTGTTTTGGGGGGTGACTGCCTGGTCAATAAATTGGAAGATGAGGCAGAAGACTACTGGTCCAAAACTGAGAATGACAAAGATCATAATTAGTGGCCCTAAAATAGGAAATAACCAAGGAGGCCAGGAGTCAAATGAGGACCAGGGATTAGATGAGTCAAGGTCTGTTTGTCTCAGCTCGGTGCCTGTGGCTCAAGCAGTAAGGCGCCAGCTTACGTACACCTGAGCGGGCAGGTTCGAATCCAGCCCAGGCCCGCCAAACAACAATGACGGCTGCAACCAAAAAATAGCCGGGTGTTGTGGCGGGCGCCTGTAGTTCCAGCTACTTGGGAGGCAGAGGCAGGAGAATCCCAGGAGTTGGAGTTTGCTGTGAGTTGTGATGCCACAGCACTGTACCCAGGGTGACAGCTTGAGGCTCTGTCTCAAAAAAAAAAAAGAAGAAGAAGATCTGTTTGTGTCTGTTTGATTTGTTGTTGGAGTTCATTTACTTTGTCTGTGATTATTTCTGAATGGTTCACAAAGAAACAACATTCCTTTTCCACAAAAACTCACGTAGCTCAGCAGTTAGAGCTCCAGCCACATAAACCAAAGGTAGCAGGTTCAAACCTGTAATTGTCATTGTTGTTTGTGCCTGCCAAACAACAATGACAATCACAACAAAAAATAGCCGGGCGTTGTGGCGGGTGCCTGTAGTCCCAGCTACTCGGGAGGCTGAGGCGAGAGAATCTCTTAAACCCAAGAGTTTGAGGTTGCTGTGAGCTGTAACGCTGTAGCATTCTCCCGAGGGCAATATAGTGAGACTCTGTCTAACAAAAAAAAAAACACCCCAAAACAACTCATGTGCCTCCTTTTTCTGCTGTGATTAAATCTAGGTTCAGTGATTTTAAGGACTACTGTAGCTAAAGAATTAATTTGGGATTATAGGGTGACTAAAGAGTCTGCTACTTTTTCCATGTCTTCATTAAGCTGTATGGAGAGTTGGTGGTAAAAGCGAGTCGATGTACTAATGCCCACAGTGCCCAGGCCAAGTCCAGCTGCTATGCCTGTTCCAGGAGTACAGGGAGTACAGGGAGGAAAGCAGCTCTTTTCTGGAAGTAAGGGAATGCATCAGGGCCTGAGTTAGGGAGGAGTCATTCACAAAAGAGACTTGGGGGGTAAGGAAAACTCAAGTGCTAAGACCAGAGTGGTTAGCGGACAGGCACCAAAAGATGTAGCGGCCGCTGAGGGAAAATATTCCTGGAGGGGCACCGGAGGAGTCAGACAAAGGAAAAGTTGAGATGAGGGAACAGAGACCAGGTTTTATAAAGCCTACAGAGTCTCCTGTACTGGTGAGATTGAAGCAGGTTAAATTGGAGGAGGCTAGGGTGGGCAGCCCATGGTTATTTTCTTTCTTTCTTTTTCCTTTTGTCTTTCTTTTTTTTGAGACAGAATCTCACTATGTGCCCTCTGTAGAGTACAGTAGCATCACAGCTCACAGCAACCTCTAACTCTTGGGCTTAAGGGAGTCTCTTGCCTCAGCCTCCCAAGTCCTACGGGTGCCCACCACAATGCCTGGCTATTTTTTCTGTTGCAGTTGTCATTGTAGTGTAGCAGGCCCGCCTGCCTCGGTGTATGTGGCTGGGTCCTAACCACTGACCTCTGGGCACCGAGCCGGAGCTGTGTTATTTTCTGCTAGAATGGAAGAGGTATATGTGTTGGGTGCGGGTATGGGATTGAAAGGATTTTGGTATTGATAAAGGCACATCCAGCACCCTGAGGGGGAGAGGAGAGAGGAAGAGTTCAGGGCAGCTGAGAAGGAGGTGTTTCAAAGCTGGGGACTAGGGAGCGTTGTAAGTTTTGCAGGACAGTGGAGTCTAATCCTTTATGAGATGGAGGGGTTATACTGGAACGTACACATTTATGGGGAAGTGTATTCTTTTGGGATCCTGGTGACTTTTAAGTTTATAGGGGATAGTACTTGCGATTTCTAGTGGGGATCTTCCAGTGCTGGAAGTTTTTCTGGAGGACACAACTTTATTCGGGATTGGTGGATCCAGACTGGGGGTGTCTAAGAGGAGAACGGCCATGAGGGTACTGTAGAGAACGGTGTGAGGCCTGTCCAGTGAGGGGTTAGCATCCTGCTGGGCAAGGGAGACTTGAGGAAAACTTGTCCTGCCAGTTGGTCTCTGACTTTCTCTGCTGAGGGTTGGGGTAGGAGTTCATTCATTGTTTTTCTAGTCGTCCCTGGTTTCCTGAAGGATTGGAAAATAGTTTCCTATGATGGGGTCCAGGGCCCAGAATAATCATTCTGCTGTACATTATCTCAAAAGGGCTGTGAAAGAGGGGTAGAGCGAATGCAGAGTGAAGCGATGGGAGGAGCTTAATCCAATCTTGTTTGTGTTGGAGTACTAATGTGGTGACATGTTGTTTAAGGATGTTGTTCATTTCATGTTGTCCCCGATGATTGGGGCCTGTAAGAACCGCTGGACTCCTAGGGCTTATGAGGTTCGGGAGGTGGTCTGGCTAATGAAAGCTGGGCTGGGGTGGCACCTGTGGCTGAGTGAGTAGGGCACCGGCACCATATACTGAGGGTGGCAGGTTTGAACCCGGCCCTGGCCAAACTGCAACAAAAAAATAGCTGGGCATTGTGTCGGGCTCCTATAGAACTAGCTACTCAGGAGGTTGAGGCAAGTGAATCGCCTAAGCCCAAGAGCTGGAGGTTGCTGTGAGCTGTGATGCCACAGCACTCTACCGAGGGTGACAAAGTGAGACTCTGTCTTTAAAAAAAAAAAAAAAAAAGCTGGGCTGTTGTCACTTGAATGGAGTTGGGGAGGCCGAATCTAGGAATATGTGGGGGAGGAGGGTGGAGACAACTTCATGCGTTTTTGTGCCTGTTGTGGGGAAGGCTTCGGCTCACCCTGAGAGGTATTGACCCAAACTAGAAGAAGTATATATATATATATATATATACACTTTTTTTTTTTTTTAGAGACAGAGTCTCACTTTGTCCCCCTTGATAGAGTGCCATAGTGTCACACAGCTCACAGCAACCTCCAGCTCTTGGGCTTAGGCGATTCTCCTGCCTCAGCCTCCCAAGTAGCTGGGACTATAGGTGCCCACCACAATGCCTGGCTATTTTTTGTTGTAGTTTGGCCAGGCCTGGGTTCGAACCTGCCACCTTCAGTATATAGGGCCGGCGCCCTACCCAGTGAGGCACAGGCACTGCCCAGAAGAAGTTTATATTTTTGTATAGTAGGCATGTGGGTGAAGTCGATCTGCCAGTCTTGTCCAGGGTTTGGTCCAGGCCTGATGTGTAGAGAAAGGGGGTGTTTTTATGGCTTCCTGGGGTGAGACCTGGGTCCAGATTATGCAACACTGGGTTATCTGTTTTATTTTTATTTTTTTTAAGCTTTTTATTTTATTTATTTATTTTTTTAGAGACAGAGCCTCAAGCTGTCACCCTTGATAGAGTGCTGTGACATCACAGCTCACAGTAACCTCCAATTCCTGGACTCAAGCGAGTCTCCTGCCTCCGCCTCCCAAGTTGCTGGGACTACAGGTGCCCGCCACAACGCCCGGCCATTTTTGGTTGCAACCATCATTGTTGTTTGGCGCCCGAGCTGGATTCGAACCTGCCAGCTCAGGTGTACATGGCTGGCGCCTTAGCCTGTTGAGCCACAGGCGCCAAGCCTGGGTTATCTGTTTTAAAAGGGAAGATAGTTGTGGGTCAGAAAGGAACAGAGGAAGAAGGGTGTGAAGAGGTTTGAAGCCAGTGTGTAGCCTATTGTGGAGGAAAGATAGAATATTCTGTGCTTGGGAGGAAGGAAGAATAAATTTTCCCTGTTGTAGGAACCATCCTCCCTGTGTGGGAAGGTGCCAGTAATTGTCCTGTTCCTAGGATGTATAGACTGGAGAGAATTCATCGAAGGACAGGTTTTGGCCTTCTAGGGTGGGGGGTGGTGTGAGGGCTCTGAGCTGTTCCTTTGACTTCTATCCAGTTTTTTGGTTGCCTTTAGAAATTGAATCTGTTTTATTTTGGTGGCCTTTACAGAGGATGATGGCCACTTCTTATGGGAGAGTGGCTGCATTTAGGAGGTTTTTAAT